>CM045074.1:6385011-6680011 GCA_024542945.1 allo-octoploid hybrid of Carassius auratus x Cyprinus carpio | reverse complement strand
CCACCCTGATCCCTAAAAGGAGTGGTGGGAACTTTGGGCACGCACTCCAGGCCGGGGTCTCAGGATAACGGAGAGTTAGCCGCCCATTCCAGGCACGCCAGCAGCTGAAAATGCCTGCAGGTCCCCACCCTCTTCACCGAGCCAAAGCGCCAGGAGCCAGTTTTCAAAGATAAAACTTTAGCTCTACTGAGAGCAAGGGTTCAAGGGAGCTCTCTGCAGTGCTGATAGAACCACTGCAGGTCCCAAGAGGGACTTGCTGAGGGCAGCAGCGGTTAAGCCTCCTTGCTCCTCCTCAGGAACCTGATGATCAGATCGTGCCTCCCAAGAGACTTACCTTCAACAGGGTCATGGTGAGCAAATGGCGGCCACATAGACTTTGAGGGTGGAAGGAGACAGCCTCGCTCCAACCCCTCCTGAAGAAAGGAAAGCACTGACCCAATCGGACATTCCCAGGGGTCCTCACGCGGAAGAACACCAAGTGACTAAGAGGTTCCACTTCAAAGCATAGGCGTGTCTGGTGGACATGGCTCTAGCTGAAGTGATGGTAGCTACCACCTGTGGTGGCAAGGTACCTAAACCTTCCAGGACTCGCCCAGAACCCACACATGTAGGTTCCACAGATCGGGACGGGTGCCAGAGGGTGCCCCTGCCTCTGAGAAAGAAGGTCCTTCCTCAGAGGAATTGGCCAGGAGGGGCTGTCCTGAGGAGTACAAGTTCGGGAACCAGGTCCGCCGGGCCAAAGGCTAACAATGAGGACCTGCTCCTCGCTCCTCCTGATCTTGCACAACATCTGTGCAAGAAGGCTCACTGGGAACGATATTCTGCGAGGCCCAGCGCCAGCTGTGTGCCAGGGTCCATGCCGAGGTGCCCTCGGTCAGGAGTAAAACAACTGGCAGTGGGAATTTTATGGAGAGGCAAACAGGTCTACCTGAGCGCTCTCAAGTGTTCCCAAATCAGCTGAACCGACTGGGGTGGAGTCTCCATTCCCCGAGCAGACTGCCGCCGGAGAGCTCGTCGGCTGCACGCATTGAGCCTGCCCGGATGTGAATGGCACGCTTACCTCAGATGCTTGTGACTCCACAAGAGGAGATGGCGAGCAAGTCGACATCGCGCGGGAGCTGAGCCACCCTGACGGTTGATGACGCCACGGTCGCAGTGTTGTCCCAGTCGGACCAGAAGCGTGCTTGTCCTTCAGCAGGGCCCTGAAGCGTGCAGAGCAAGACGCACTGCTAGCAACTCGAGGCAATTGACATGCCACTGAAGTCGGGTCCTGTCCAGGAGTCCGATGCAGCATGCCCGCTGCACAGGCACCCCAGCCCATGGCAGAGGCATCTGTTGACACAACAACATGTCTGACACCGGTTGTAGGGCACGCCGCCCAGTAGAAACAAGGGGTCCAACCACGGGTGAAGTTTCGTGGCAGGTCGGAGTGATGGTCACTGAGCGCGTCCTGCTTGCCATGCCCATCTGGACCTCGGTCGTGAAGCCAGTGCTGAAGCGGTCTCATATGGAGTAACCCGAAGCGTATGACTGCCGCCATGGACGCCATATGCCCCAGGAGCATCTGGAAACAGTTTCAGTGGAACCGCTCTTGCCCTCGAATTGTCTCAGGCAATTCAGCAGTGACTGGTAGGCGCCTGTAAGCTGCGCAACATGGCGACGTGAGTCTATTTCCATACAGAGAAAAGAGATCCTCTGCACAGGGGAGAGCTTGCTCTTTTCCCAGTTGACCTGAAGACCCAGTCGGGCAAGGTGTCTGAGCACCAGATCCCTGTGCTCGCACAACCGCTCTCGAGAGTGAGCTAGGAACAGCCAGTGCCGAGGTAGTTGAGGATACGGACACCTTGTTCCTGAGAGGAGCTAGGGCTCCTCCGCACCTTCGAAGACGCTGGGAGACAGGGCCAACCCGAATGGGAGAACCTTGTACTGATATGCCTGCCCTCGAAAGCAAACCAAGAAACGGTCTGTGTCGAGGAAGAATGGAGACATGAAAGTACGCGCCCTTCAGGTCGATCGCTGCAAACCAATCCATCGGACGAATGCATTCGAAAATGCGCAGCTTAGCATCTTGAACGGGAGTCTGTGCAGAGCTCGGTTCAAAGCACGCAAGTCCAGGATTGGCCGTAACCCACCTGTCTTCTTGGGTACCATGAAGTAAGGGCTGTAAAAGCCGGACTTCATGTCGGCTGGAGGGACCCGGCTCTATGCGCCCTTGCCAGCAGGGTCGCTCTTAGCATGACAGGGGCATCTTGCCCACCATCGCAGCGCTGACACCGAAACCTGGGGACGCCGGGCTGAACTGAATCAGCAGAGCGAGCCTGGCGTCCGGATGAGCCAGCTGGGAAGGCCTGGGGAGCTCTAGCCAGGCTCCCAGAAACCGGAACCAGCGGGTCAAGGGGACTACAGGCTGCATCCACGGGGCAGCATGGTGGAGCAGAGCCCGGCATGGGAGGCATAGCGCCTTAGGCGGAGTGCGAGCACTCGCCTGATCAAGCAGCAAAGAGGGCATGAGGAAGACGTGCTCCTCGAAGCGGCTTTGCATGGAAACTGGCAAGGGGAGAGGAGAACGAGACGGCGCAGGAAGCACGCGCCAACTGTCGCTCGTGGCCTCTTGGGACCCGGAGGTAGAGGAAACAGCTCTTTAGTGGAAGTTGAGAGTCACGCCGCAGGGCCAGTGGGAACAAAATGAAAATGAGAACAAAGGATTCTCCCCGCCCTCTGGCGGAAGGAGTGGATCCTGCTACCATCTCCTGGACGAGCTGATGTCTCCAACTCCGGTCAGCCTGCTCAGGAACGCTCTTGGCCTGGCGCTTGCAGGTTTAGGGGCAGAGATCGGGTTCGCCTCTTGCCATCTCTCGCCTGGGCCGGTGGACACAGTCTGCATCGCAACAGAACGCTCCACCGGGGAATCCCAGCATACCCCTTGGCGCTCGCATCGAGAGGGCAGTGAAGGGGAAGTACCAGAACGGTTTCGGGCAGTTAAAGGTGCCTTCCATGAACTGGTTACTTCCTGGTGCACTTCCGGAAGAAAGGAACCAGAGGGGGTGCTGGCGATCCGCATGAGCAGCCCCCAGGAACCAATCATCCAGCCTCGAGCCGGGACAGGGCGGAGGATTCCACTCAGCCCCGATGCTCTCCGCTGCCGGAAAGCATGGCCGCCTCGGGATCGGACTCGGACAACGCTGGCACTCCCGAGGGAGGCAACGCAGCAACCCTCATCTCCCGAGGACTCAAGCCCGCCTTTGTGATGCGGCGATCGACATACGGTATCTTCACGAGCCTCAATGAGATGTCAGGAGCCTGAGAGGGTCCAGCAAACTCATCCGGAAACTCAACCGGCTGCGCGATGTGAGGGGGTGTGGTCCGAGAAGGTTGGCCTCGCCGGGAAGCCCTCACAGTAACCCCTCAGATCACCCTGGCCACCAGCCGAAGTAGCCCTCTTACGAGAAGAAGAGCTAGAACGGGTGTGGCAGAGGGACTCTATACCTTTAGGTAATCGAAGTCTCGATCTCAACGCCGATGGTCATGTCCCGCAATGAGAACATGAGCCATCCACTAACGCAGTCTCAGCGTGCTGAAAGCCCAGACACGCGGACACAGCGATGCGGACCGCCACGAGGAGCGATGTATCGGCCGCACCAGAAACGCACGGGCAAATGACATCTTTAAAAAGACGCAAATCGGCCCGATATCTCTTTTGTGAAAGAAACCTTGCTCTTTCAGAGGTGTTGAAGCACTCAGGGGAACGCGGAGCTGTCGCAGGAAACCCAGACGAACCGCTGAATCGGCCGCACACCAACACCAGCTCTTGCTTGTAACACTCTGGTGATAGCAGCAAGCGATGTGCTCGGCCCGCGTAAAGCTTGAATGCGAGTTGCTCGCGTTGCTCTTATATATACCTGCTTTATGGGCGGAGTCGCGATGCAAATCCCGAGACCAAGGTACTTTGTGTACCATTGGCTCGCTTTTGTACCACTCGAAGGTGATTGGGTCTCGGCGAGATCCCATTCAGTAACGCCGAACGGACCGACTGAAAGGGAACCATATTTATTGATTATGAATATGAAAGCAACATGGTAAACAGCAAGGTAGGCATTTTTTCCCCTTTCGTGTTCTCCTGTACATGTGCATAATATATTTTTAGTAAGTGTACAGACTTTGGTCCTCCATTGTCACAATCTTAATGTGTTTAGCTGTCTGTAATGGTTTTCTATGGGAAAACACTTAACTTGCAATTAAAAAGCATTTGCATTCACATTTTAGAGCATTTGCTCATCTACACTTATATTATGCATGTATTGCATATGTTAATTTTATAAGCAATAATTGATATAATCTTTGTGTTCTGATGAGGAATGAAACACATATCTTGAGGCCAGTGAGTAAACTGTCATTACATATTAAATTGTTGATTATAAAAATGCATCTATCCTGGACAGTTACAACCCTAGGTAGTAATATGATGCAGCTAATTCAAAGCAAATAATATAAATGTACTTTCTATAAATTTAGCTAAAATCACATGGCGGACCAAAACATCACTGTTAACCTTTCCTGCTCAGCTTCCAGATCATTGTCTCAGTGGAACATGGGCTGTAATGTGTGAATGTAATACAAAGTATTAAACAATGTTTTTTTTTTTGTTTGTTTGTTTCAGGCGTATGGAAAGACTGTGGAGATCTACAGCAGATAGGCATGGCAATTCAGGTGTGGAACAAGTCAACTTTTGTTATTATTGTTATTATTATTTTATTAACTAGAACCATATGGATTACCTTTATGCTTTCAAAATTACATTTTGAATAAAAAAAAAATGTTGGTATACCCATTCAGATGCATTTTATGCCTCAACAGATCTTCCAATAAATAAATAAATCAATAAATAAATAAATAAATGTGGTCTACAGAGGAAAGAAACACATATTGGAAGGCATAAGGGTGAGAGAAACATAAGAGCATTTTCACCTTTGGGTAGGGCTGGTTATCTGATACTTTTTAGGCACTGACCGAATTGCTCTGAAACCATTGAGTATCAAAAATGTTTGATACCAAATTTCATACTCAACGCAAGTGAAACAGTAAGCATGCTGAATGCTTGATGTGCCCAAATCAAGTGCTGGTGATTGGCTGTGCGAGGCATCAAGGGGTTAAGAGTTTGAAAATTCAGGAACCAGTATTGAAGTCGATACTGTCCTGGTTCAAGTCTTAACTCTCAGATAGTTCCTTCAGGGTGAGGTTTCTAAGTCGCAACGCTCTAGCTACTGGTGTGCCTCAGGGCTCTGTCCTTGGAACAGTTCTCCTCTCCATGTACATATCATTGTAATGGGTCTGTCATTCAGAAACATGACTTTTCATATTACTCCTTTTGTAATGACGCACATCTCTCCCTTTCAATCCAGCTGGATGTTCCGATGGTTGCTGCTCACATCTCTGCCTCTTGGACAGAAATGTCTTGCTGGATGTTGAATGACCATCAACTCAACCATGCCAAGACAGAACTGCTCGCTTTTTTTTTGTTGTTGTTGTTGTTGTTGTTTTTTTTTTTTGCCAACCCAACCTTGGTGTTACAGTTGACATGTATAAACTTCACTGACCACATTGCACTGGCCGATCGCAATTGGAGTTATATCAATAAACATCCTGGCTCTTCCAGGCTTTTATAATGGCAGTGAATGGCTGCCATGAGTTTGAAGCTCAAAAAGTGCTATTTTAAATGTTGCTATTTATTTATTTATTTATTTATTTATTTATTTATTCATTCATTCATTTATTTATTTATTTATTTATTTATTTACATGTTTCTAAGTACTATGCTCATTTCTCTACTGTCCAAACATTTTAAACTGTAATATTTCTGGAAAATGAATGATTAAATTGAATATATATACAGACATTTGTGTTTGTATTATGAATTTACATTTTTATACAACATTTATTGGTCATTGTAATTAATTTATTTTAACTAGATTATTCTAGGTAGACATAAAATAATTTATAAATACCTTTTAATTTACAGAGATTGGTTGAAGTTGTGAGATTTCTGTAAAAAGAATTTATCCTGTAAATATACAAACTTTTATTAATTAATTATTATTATTTTTTTTAAAATATGTGCTTACTGCATTTTATAATTTTTTTTTAGTTATTGTACATGGAAAATCTGTACTTTAAAAGTAAATTACCGTAGATGGACAGATCATTTTTATAAAATAACGATTTGAACAATTAACTTGAAAGTTGGTTGTTTTTGTATGTAATTTGACATAATTTATCAGTTTTAACAACAGTAATATACTGTAATTTAATGAATTTTGACCGTAAAATTTATTCTGTATTTTACAGTTTTGCTTGTAATTTTGTGAAATGGTTATTTCCTGTAATTTAACAGAATAGGTCTGGAAGCCCTGCTGCCAGTCTTTTACGTTTTTTGTTTGTTTGTTTCTTATGCAGTGTATGACATTGATTTATTTGATAAAGGTGTCATCTGGTGGGTTTGTAAGGATCACCAGCTAAAACAGCAAGAAAACATGAAACAGAAATGTTCACGGAAAAACTGACAAATAATTTGATTTTTTTTTTTCCTAATAAAATAGACTTCAAAAGTTTAAAATGCATAAGGTGACAAACTCAATGTAACAACTATCTGCCAGTTTGATGTGAAGTGCATGTGAAGATGGTAGATTTGATCTGAGTTGTATTGTAATATTGAGTGAAAGCTCACTTCTTCAAACAGGCCACAACGAAAACATTTACTGGGTCAATTTACAGTATATCAGTTTTCTAAAACTGTTGAAGTGGAAAAGCACTGAAAGACTAAAATGATACTCACCAGTGACAGTAACACTGAATGTTTTAATGTTGCCATTGCTGAACAGTAGTTTATAATCTCAGAGTCAGTGGTTCTGGTTTTCATGATGGTCAGAGATCCAGTCTGATTGTTCAGCTTCAGTCTGTCTCTGAATCTCTCAGTACCTTCATTACACTGAACATCTGTACAGATAAAACTGGGATCTCCAGTGATTTGAGCTGACGAAGTGTCATTGAAATACCATCTAATTCTGTCTTGTTGGTTTGTTTCAACACCAGTGTGTAGAGTTACTGATTCTCCCTCCATCACTGACACTGACACTCTGTCTGTTTCAAAACCAGAAGCACCTGAAGGAGAAGAAAATCATAATTTAATCAATTCATAATTTCTTCCAGATGAATGCAGGCAAATAAAACTGTTCCTCTGTATTAATGGCAATACTATTAGGTGTGTTTGAGATGCCTTGATGAGAGTACTATAATAACATACAAATTAACCAGTTCAAAAGTTTACATACCCTTGATTCTTAATGCTTTGTGCTACCATGATCAAAATCTGTTATGTATGTGATAATTGTTCATGAGTCCCTTGTTTGCTTAGATCCATAGAACTCTCTGCAGTGCTGAGCATGCATCCTACAATACAAGACAATAATTTTATCAGATGCTCTGCAATGAACAGTGTTGGGTAGTTAGTCAAAATGTAATTAGTTACTAGTTACTAGTTACTTCTGTAAATGTAATGAGATTACTTTACTAGTTACTGCATTTGAAAGTAACTTCACTACTTATTACTTTACTTTCCTTTTTAGGGCCTTATGAAATTTTTAAAGTTTTATTTTTTCCCAAATTCTGTTTTTCCGCTTTTAATTTTTCTGATTCCATTTTTTTTTTCTGTTTTATTTTTCTCAACTCCTTTTAATGGTTCAATTTAATTGTATTATTCATAACACTTATACATTTTCACAACAATTTATTAAAAGTTTAACAAAAATTACATGTTTAGGGCCCTATGAAAGGTTTTTTTTTTTTCTTCACCATATGTTTTATTGTTACCAAATTCTGTGTTTTAGCATCTCTAATTATTTAAATGCATAAAAACAACTTAATTTATTCAATTTTTTCTTCAATAGCCTAATTTTAATGCATGTAAATATGTCAATGACTTGCTGAAGTGCACGAAAAGCAGCTATGTATGTATTAGACCCTGAAATAATTTATCTCTCTCTCTCTCTCTCTCTCTCTACTGTATAAAAGTACATTATACATTATTATGTAAAGTATAATATGATATAATATAATATAACGTAATATAATGTAATATAATATAATATAATATAATATAATATAATATAATATAATATAATATAATATAATATAATATAATATAATATAATATAATGTAATTTAATATAGGGCCCTATTTTAACGATCTAAAAGCACAGTGTAAAGTGCACGGCGCAGGTGCACTCAGGGCGTGTCCAAATCCACTTTTGCTATTTTAACGACGGAAAACGTTTGCGCCGGGCGCATGGTCTAAACGGGTTGTCCCTATTCTCTTAATGAGTAATGTGTGTTTTGGGCGTAACGTGCAATAAACCAATCAGAGTCTCATCTTCCATTCCCTTTAAGAGCCAGTTGCGCTCGTGCCATGATGGATTTGCTATGTACACGGCGGAATTTGGCAAGCGCAAAGACAGAACACGTCTCCGAGATGAAACGGAGCTGCTCGAGTGAGAGCAAATAGATAGCCTAATTCTGATACATGCGATGACTATCCATTATGACATGTAGGCATTTTATATTTAATTAGCCTACAAAAAATTCTTATGCATTGCAATCTTTTAATTTTAATATTTGGCATGTTTGTGTGCTGCTGTGCGTCCCTGTGTTTAATAAGCAGAGTGTATGCGCGTTGTGGACCCGCCTATACTAACACGCTCTTTAAATAACAAAGAAAAAACATTGCGCCAGACTTAAGACCAGGTTTGAGTTAGTCTCATGGCGCAGTCTATTTTCAGCACCTTAAAATAGCAATGCGCCTGAACACACCTCTTTTAGACCAGCACGCCCATGGCGCATAAATGGGCGCAAATGCATTTGCTAATTAAATGACGTGGCGCTGGACGGGAAAATGCGAACGGCGCCAGACTGAAACTAGCAAACACACTTTCGTGCCTTGCGTCGCATTGCGCCGGGTATAGATAGGCCCATAATATTGTATTGTATTATAGTTATTATATCCAAGTTGTCTGTGTAGAACGCAGCATTAGGTTAACGTCAATAAACTATCGTTTACTACAATTAAGAGGAATTAAAAACAGTTCCAATTCAATTCCAGTTTTGGAATTAAAAACAGAGGCTTGGGATGGGATGAAATGTGTAAGACATACACACAAAAATGTTTTAAGGACAAACACCTGACAAATGTCATGAAATAAAACATCTGAGCAATGTCTGAGCAACTGTGTCATTCACTTTGCTGTGCATTATCAGTAATATATCATAATACACATGAATCTTGAAATATATATTATTGATTAAACATTGACAAAAAAAAAAAAAAAAAACATTATTAATAATTGATAACCAATAATAACTGATAATAATCAAGCACAAAGCATATAATTAATTATGAAGTATCATGTGACTCTGAAACCATAGTATTGATGCTGAAAATTCAGCCTTGCATCACAGGAATAAATTACATTTTAAAATACATTGAACAATTAGCTAAATATATTTTTATTTAAATAAATGCTCGTTTTTTAAGCATGCAACATACCAAGGTCTGAGGATGATATTTTGATCTTTACAAATCATTTTCTTAGACAAGAGAAATTACTGAAGGAAGGCCAGGAAACATTCACAAAATGTTGTACAAATGTTAACTCTATTGTTTTTTTTTTTTTCTTAATGCTTGAACAGTCAATGCAAAAGAACACAAACATACAGATACAATGGCCAGTATTACACAAATTAAAAAATGCATACATACACACTTTATAAAAAATAAAGAATGTTTACAAATACAGAAATACAAACAATCAAAAAACTTGCAATACAATGGGATAAAGGTCAACAAAATCTAAAATTTATACAAAAAAAAAAACACTATACACACACAAAAATATATACAATTGGCAAGTTTTTCAGCATTACTGCATTTATATACATATATAGTGGTGGAGGATTATTTAGCATTGTTTATCTGAAAACAATGCTACAATGCTACAGTCGTTATTCTCCTTTGAAAATGTGCTTTGGGCCAGAATGTCGGTCTCTGCCCACTGCCGGTTTACCCAATTATATGTCAGCAGCCGGGTTGCCAGTTGGCGGAAAACACAACGTATTAATTTGATTCATTGTCAGCGCTTCTGTTGGTGTCTACAATCTGGCAACCTGCCTCAAGTCTGAGGAGGGGCGGGTGAAAAAAAAAAAAAACCTCTCCAATATTTTGAATTTGGACTGCAATACCTAGTTTAACCACTCGGTGTCAATCCACATACAATGCCTTTTTTTTCTTTTCAGAAAAAGTTTTTAGCACAATCGTTAGAACCCACTGCGCAATGTGACGTCAGATTGGCGTCTTTTCATGTAATTTTGGACTTCCAAATTTGGTCTATTGAAGGGGTTGTTTGTAACTCCAGGGGACGTCTTTTTCGGACGTCTTCTGCATGTCTAATGTTGACGTCCTGAGACCTCTGTGTATGTTATAGTCCAAATGTGGTCGTTTGTGGACGCTCTTTTCAACTTATTTTGGATGTCGTTTTATAACTTCTATAACTGTGGTCCCATGTTTCCAGAGTGTGGAGGACATGTTTTCTGCTGCTGAGACAATCAAATGGAGTTTTGGAAAATGATCTAGTCCCATTTCAGAAGGTGGCATACTGTTCCAGATCATTTTGCAAAACTCCATTTGATTGTCTCAGCAGCAGGTGAAACCCGAGATGCATACGAGGTGTAATGCATTTCCTGTTTAAACTAGAAGCTGAGCCATACAAAGCTACAGGAAAATTAACTGGGACAGAAAACATGTCCTCCACCCTCTGGAAACATGGGACTACATACAACACTACAGTTATACAAATACAAATAAATCACAATTCAATATTACCGTTTCATCTATATTCAAAATAAATTGCCCTGAATGGCATCAGAAGGGCACCAGACATATCAAACACAATTATGAATGAATTATTAGATTGTCATTTAATTAAACTCTTAATTCAAGTCCTATAGTCTTGGCTCATCAAGGTGTGAATCCTCAACCTCCAAGTCTTTGCGGCACATGCTTGAGGTGCTCAGCCACGCTCATCTTGATGTGCTTCTCAGTGGCTCGAATCAAATTTCATGAACCCTTCAATTTAGAGGAAACATTCATCAGCGATGCAGGCTGAAAATCTTTGCCATGATTTCGCATTGGTTGAACACTTGCGAAAATGCCTGTCATGTTGCCTTGGCCAATCAGAGTGGCGTTTACTGGTTGGGTTATGCGATGTGCTGCCTCCACCAATCAGAGTGATATTGACTGTTTTTTGTCTCTTTGGTTGAAATCCAAAGCTCTTGATAGAGAGTTGTCCTCGCTGTCCTTTAGCTGCTGTTGGTTCTTTTAAATTAAAAATAAGGAGGATAGGCCTAATATATGCTACCATGAAATTATTTTCTGAACTATAATTTCCCACAAATTGCATTTCCAAATAAATAAACAGATACATGCAAAAATACATGTATGCATAAAGAAATAACTTGATTAGGCTACTTTAAATAAACCAGTTAAAGAAAAACAGGAAAATGTAAAAAAAAAAAAAAACATTGCCTGAATAAACAAATAGGCATTCACATAATAAATTGTGTTTGTTTTATAAATAATCTAGTAGTGAAGTTCAGATGCAAAGCCTCTAAGTGCCATCTGAAATTCTTCTAGAATGATCAATTTTATAAAGCTTGTATAGTTAAGTACTTTCACTTAAATGACAATTAATAGGTAATTTGCATTGCCATTTAAGTGAAATTATTTAACTTAAATATACAAGCTTGATAAGAATAATCATTCTAGAAGAAAATTTCAGATGGCACTTAGAGGCTTTCATCTGAACTCTCGTATAATCATGTTGATAGGCCTATAAAACAAATATTACATATTAATCATGTAAATTTCCTGCACCTGTTATAGACGTCCTAATGATGTCCAAAAAAAAAAAAAAAAATATTACCCAGTTCTAAGGTCAAATGTTGAACGTCAAGATGACGTCCAAGTTGGGTCATGGTTGGACGTTCAAATAGTGGACCTAGTTTGGACGTCGAATAGATGATCAGAAATGGTCATGGACCGACGGACCTAATATAGACATTATCTGCACGTCTATCCGACGTCCAATGTTTAGTGGGAACACCGAAAGAAAGAGATCAAGCCTTAATGTCTTACCATGGTCGAGTAAACACCAGAACAATAAGTGCAAAATAACGAGCAGCTTCATTTTCATTAGGCTTTCTAAAAAAATAAATGCAGAATTTGGTAGATAATAGTGTTATTTCTCTTCAGTAAACCCGAAGCTGTGTAGTCGTCTTCTTTGTTGTTGTTTTACGGTGGTTGGCATCCAGCGTAGCCGTGAATTACAAACTGTTGTGTCACGAATGAAAAGTGAAAATGTAACTCGGAGGCTCCCTACGCACTGCAGCGCGATGACGTGTAATCTTCCCGTTCTTTAAGTGATGTTTTATTAACAAATTTCTCGAGGAGCAGATAATCAACACGGCCATTTCACTACCAGTAATCACATCATCTATCCAACCACAGCGAGAGAGAACCACTATACATTATCATAGCAGCCTTACCTTCATTCTAGTCTTTCAGCATCCCTCCATCACTCCGACCCATCACCGGTGGGAACATTTATATGCATCTACATATACCATGCGTTCAGTGGGCCACGTTCATGATATATATATATATATGTGTGTGTGTGTGTGTGTGTGTGTGTATATACTGTATATCAATATGAGTAAATTCAGAGCAATTTGCCCGTAAAACAGACCTTCCCAAAACTCCTTTACAGTATATCATGTGTATGTCAAAAAATTGACGCACTTTAGCAAAAAAAAAAAAATAAATAAATAAATAAATAAAAATAAATAAAAGAGACAAGGAGAAAATCACTCCCTGGTCTTGACAGAATAGCATTTGTAATTGTAAGAATTTATATAGTGAAAACTGTGCCTACCATCACATTCACATCTTTGCAACCAATAAATTAATTACTACTAGAGCACAAAATTGTTTACAAGAGGACATATCTCTTCATTGATCTAGTCAAGGATTGCTCTCAAAATGCACCAGATTTATGCATTTAAATTTAAAATGAACACATTTTTCGTATTTGGCATACCCTTGGAACCCAGAGGAACCAATTGTCACCAACCACAGTCTAACAAAATCATGTGAGGACAGTGGGAATGTAGTGGAAACATTGTAGGATTGGCTGTCTCAATGTATGTGTTTGTATGTGCCAGTTCACCTTACTTGCTTAATTATTTTACTCACTGTCTTATAAGCGATTGAGATGTTCTGTTGTTGAATGTAATAATGAACTTTTGTTTTGAAGGGAATTCCCCATTTTAACCAAAGTATGTTATATACTTTTCATTAAGACCCTAAAGAATCATATCAGCTTGTGGAAAATGGGCATCCGATGACCCCTTGAATAAGAGCCAGATGAACTAACACATAATATCATATGCAAATACAGCATGTGAACTGGGAGGGTCAAACTGTGTCAGGGGAGGATTCACACAACACATTCACAGTTCTACTGTGTTTTCAGCACATTGAGAACTTTTGAAGAAAATGTCTCATGTCTGTTTTGTTCTGTTTGTGCTGGTGGAATCTGATTGGTAAGTTTTAATTATATGATTTATTTTTCCATCTCAGAGTAATAATGTAGCTGCTATACTCAAACAAAAAGGGTACAACAACTGTCACTGAGGCAGTACACTTTAGGTACTAAAAATACATTTAATATTCTATGTTAAGTATTCATTTATTTTATTAATTAATTTATTTTTTAAGTTCAGTTGGCATAATTATCAAGTATCTGTTTAATAAATACTGCACATTAATTTTCCTCTAAAACAAATTAAAGTTTAAGGACTTGTTGCACCATAAAGATTAAGGATTAATATTAAATCTAGATTTAATCATGATTTAACAGTTCTATTGCACCAATCTTGAAACTTTATTTATAAATAAGCAGACTTACATTTAAACTAACTTTAATCCTATTTCTCCAGTACTTTAAAGCAGGGTGTCAAACTCAGTTCCTAGAGGACCACAGCCCTGCAGAGTTTATATTCAAAACTAATTAAACACACCTGATCCTGATAATAAGGTCCTTCAGGCTTATTTGAAAACTGCATGGATTGTGTGTTGGAGCTGGTTGGAAGTTTGACACCCCTACTTTAAAATGATCTCCTTAAGAAAGTCACATATCTGCAAAGCGTTGTTGCTGTTTTGGAACCATGTTTGTTTTGCATTGTTTATGTTTTTATGCACTAAATAGATTGAAATGTTTAGTATGAAAATACACTATATTACTGTGTGTTGGATACTATGCTTATTAAAAATTATTATTAATAATAATAAAAAATATTAATTCTTGTGGTGGAAGACACTGTGTTATTAAGCTGTTATGAAGGGGTCCTAAGGGTTGTTATAGCGGCAGGGTCAAATGTGTTCTTAACATTGCTGGGAAAGTTACTTTAAAAGTGATCCATTATGATATTAGCTTATCCATAAAAAAATAAAAAAATAAAAAGTAAATACATTAGTTACTTTTTATGGAAAATAAAGCATGTTACTTTTGTGTTATTTTTGTCACCTGGCTGAGCTTACATACTTGTTTTGATAAAAAACAACAACACTATCTAGAAGGCCATTTCACACCAAGAGTGAAATAGTAAGCCTCAGGTTGAGGGAAGTGCCTCTTCCTCAACACTTACTCCCAATTTCTCTCAACATGGGGTCAGGAGAGAAAAACAAAGTAACCTGTGTTACTTAATTGAAAAGTAACTCAGCTATTTCAGTGTAAATTTAAAAGTAATGTGTTACTTTAATTACTCAAAGGAAGTAGTCTGATTAGGTCTCATATGATTATGAATGCATCATAGTTGTCGGTCCTTCTTCCACTATTTGGTGCTATAATTTATTTATTTATTTATTTGTGCTGCAATTTTATTTTATTTTTTTCTTCTTCTGTCTGCTTGATACTAATAGTCTCTCTTTAATGGTAACAGTTTATAAAGAAAGTGGATATTGTATTTTTCTTTTCTGCAGTCATTTTATCAGCAGTGCTGGGAGTAACTAGTTACGATAACAGAATTACATAATTTAATTGCAAAATAAATGTAACTGTAATCTAAGGTTACTGGGAAAAATATGTAATTAAATTACAGTTACTTATGAAAATGTTAGTGATTACTCCATAAGTATTGGAACAGTGAAGACAAAATTGCTTTCTCTACTGTGGAGTCAAGACATTTGAAAATATGATTAAAAGATGAATAAGCACAAAACTACAGAATGTCACATTATATTATTTGGTCTTTCGACACATACATGTTTTACCAAATAAAAGGACAGCACTTTTAGAGTTCATCCCACTATTTGATGTGAGCATAAGTATCGGAACAGTTGAATTTAAGGCAGATGTAAAAGATTAAAAGCTAATATTTAGTTGCAGATCCCTTGCATACAATCAGAGCAGTGAGTCTGCAACCCAAAGACATCACCAGACTCTTGATCTTATGCTTTGAAATCCTTTTCCCAAACCTTTAATGCGCCAATTCCAACTGTTGCTTGTTTTGAGAAGTTTCTGTCTTTAGTCTCCTCTTCAGCTAGTGAAATTAAAGTTCAATTAGATTTAAATCTGGAGATTGATTTGGGCAATCTAAGACTTTACATTTCTTTGCTCTGATAAAGTCCTTGACTGAACTAGCAGGGTGTTTTGGGTCATTGTCCTGATCTAATATGAAGTGCTTTCTAATGAGTTTGGTGGCATTTTCTTGAATATTGGTGGACAAGATGATTTTGTACCCTCAAATTCATTCTGCTACTGCCATCATACATTAAGTCATCATTAAGCGATCAGGTCATCGTTGGTTGTTGATTGTCACTGGTAGTTTCCAAACTCTTGACTCATATTCATCTTTTAATCATATTTGCAGATTTCTTGACTCCACAGCAAAAAGAAAAAAGTTATCTTTACTGTTCCAATACTTGTGGAGGGCACTGTATATATATATATATATATATATATATATATATATATATATATATATATATATATATATATATATATATATATATATATAGTTTTTCCCAGATTGCATTGACCAGTGTTTCAGGAGTTTAGGACACAGAATAGTATGCTTATATTAATACATTACATTGCATACATTGCTTATTTGTGACCCTGAAGCACAAAACCAGTCATAAGTTGCATGGGTATATTTGTAGCAATAGCCAAAAATACATTGTATGGGCATTTTATTTTGTAAATTCCTACCATAAATATATAAAAAATTATTTGTGATTAGTAATATGCATTACTAAGAACTTCATTTGGACAGCTTTAAAGGTGATTTTCTCAATATTATGATTTTTTTTTTTTTGCACCCTCAAATAATTGTATCTCTGCCAATCCTATCCTAACAAGCACACATCAATAGAAAGCTTATTTATTCTGCTTTCATATGGTGTATAAATCTCAATTAAAATAAATAAATAAAACAATAAAAAAATGTACCCTTATGACTGGTTTTGTGGTCCAGGGTCACATTTAATAACTGTTTTATTTCCTATTTGGTTTTATGTATTTTATTTTTTTTTCCGAAGCATCTTTAGATGCCAGTGTACTACTGTAAGGTCAGCCCTGTCATGGTTTACATGTTTTCAAAAAGATTAACAGTTGAAAACATTTTTAGAAATTTTAATAAAGTAATCAAAAAGTAATCAAATGTAATCAGTTACATTAATCTGTATTAGTAAACAACACTGTTTATCAGAGAGAAGTTTTCTAGTCAGTCAAAATGAAAATGGAATATTTAGTGCTTCTGAATGGTCTACCTTTGTACCTTAATCATGCGAGAAATGCTTTATTCTCCAGGTGTGTTTGGTGAACAGTGTCAGTGATGGAGGAGATTCAGTTACTCTAAACACTGATGTTAGTGTAATACTGAAGAGGATGACATTCTGTGGAATTTTGGAGTCTGACAACTCTCTCATAGCTGAAATCAGCCGAGAGAAACAAATCTTTTCCACATATGATGATGTTCGATGGGAGATTCAGAGACATACTGAAGGTGGACAATCAAACTGATCTCTGACCATCACAAACATCACATTATAAACATGCTGGAGTCTATAAACTAGACATAATTGGTGTGAAATGGTCATCAAAACATTCAGTGTTTCTGTCTATGGTGAGTAGAGTCTTTTTATATTCTTGCTTTATGTTTGAGGTGACAGATCGGTTAGTAAACACTCACTTCAGTGTTTTACAGCTCGTCACTACCTGTTCCTAACATTACCAGAGTCTGTTCTTCATCATCATCAGGATCATCATACTGTTCATTGTTGTGTTCAGTGGTGAGCCTGAGTCATGCGCACTCTCTTGGTACAAAGGAAACAGTTTATTGTCCATCATCAGTGTGTCTGATCTCAGCATCAGTCTCTTTCTACCTCTGGAGGTGGAATATCAGGATAAAACACCTACAGCTGTGTGCTCAACAATCTCATCAGCAACCAGACCAGATATCTCAACATCAGCAAACTATGTCACACATGTTCAGGTAAGGCAGTAGTGATATTAACCTTTATTAACTGAGCTGATCTCCGCATACTGTTGTAGCTCAATAACTTAAATCAAAGACTGTTAGCCCCATCACAGACCGCTTCCTGAGATTCGCGCTTTGAGGGAGTGGCCTATCATCATACAGTCCGCCACTTGGACTGTCTCTGGCCCATGCACAGTTTTACATAGTGCATAGATGTGTGCTCTCCCTCTGAGGCAGACGGTAATCTGCATCTTGAATTACCTCAATGATTTTCTGGTTTTAGCCAGGTGAGAACAGGAACTCATTGCTCACAGGTCACTCCTGCTCAGCCACCTTGAGCGGCTTGGGTTGAGAATCAATCTAGCCAAGATCTTTTGTCTCCCAGCCAGCCAGTAATCTTTTAGGTATGGTTATCGACTCGCCCAGATGCAGGCATGCTGGAACGCTCCCTGAAGGTTCAGTGGCTATCGGTGTCATTCAGCCAGGGACTTCAGGTCCCCTCAGGGCTTTCCAGAGAATGCTTGGCCTCATGTCAGCTGTTTCCCTGTGATTCCTCTGGGCCTGCTTCAAATGCGGTGACTCCAATATTAGTCTTGTGTAGCCAGACCTTCAGAATGACGACAGAAGATCTGGGAACCTTTCTTCCATTATGGTGTTTGACATCACGGCATCTTGTTTCCAGGCGAATGTTAAAGAACGCAACACAAAGATATGGTCCCTAAGATGATTATCAGCAGCCCTGCGCTGATACCATTGAGGAAGGACCTCCTCTCTGCAAGTGAAGGGCATGATTTGACATCCTCAAACAGATTTGTGGAGCCTTCATGTTTGGCCCCTTGTTGGGAGTCTTTATAACTAATACCATTTTGGAGGCTAGGGCCCCATCTACTAAACTTCTTATGCCCGTAAATAGTTGGTTTTCTCTGATTGGTGTGCAGCATGAAATGAGATCCCATACTCTTGCAACATGTCCTATGTGCCAAACTTTCTACAGGAAATGCTGGATAAGGGTGCAACCCTTCCAGAAAGTTTATGCTCAAAGTTTATAAGGCAGCCATCGTGGCTAATCATTCTCTTGTGGCTGGTCAGTCAATCGGCAGAAATTACCTGGTCGTTAAGTTTCTGAGGGGAGCTCACAGATTGAATCCACCTCACCCTGACATGGCACTGACTTGTGATCTATCTAACCTGCTGATCAGTGCTTCATGTCTTGAATTTTGGCCTAATGACTGTAGAATTGTCTTCAAGCCAAGACACAGCTATGTGCCTAAAGTTCTTCCACTCGCTCAGATCACAAGTCATCACCCTTCTAGCTCCCTAATTAAGAAGGTGAGAAGGGTCCAAATCCACTCTCATATGGCTTTTCCACTGCATGGTACAACACGTGCACGCTCAGTATGGTTCACTTTGGGGGTTTTCCACTGGGTACAGTACCTGGTACATGGTACATTTTAGTACCACCTCAGTTGAGGTTCCAAGTGAACCGAAACCATTACCAAACGGGCGTAAACTCATCTGGTCATGGATTGGCCGGAGAGAATTGTCACTACCTGCATCACTGAACTTGCGACACAAACCCAACAGAACCACTAGATTTAAATCAGCACAGCCATACGGATCGAACGCAACTCTTTGAATGAGCGACATTTTTAACAACCAAAAGGTGGCTTTTAGTTGTCTGTTGAAGAAGTACAGACGCCCCTCTGGAGTAGAGGAGTGGATCCAGCAAGAGATTAATGGGGCAGTGTGGAATGAAGAAGTTTTCAGAAGTCGCAACAGTAGAGGCAGCGCAACTATAACAACATGTGAATAATCCCGCCACTCTAAACCAATACTAAACTGCAGTGGAAATGCAAACCGAGCCAGCCAAGCCATGCCGTGCTGTACTGAACCATGCCGAGCTGAGTTGTACCACACAGTGGAAAACCTCCAATAGAGTGTATGTTGAGCTCTGGTCTGTTTCGCACTCAGAGCACCTATTTGTATGCTTCAGAGGCGCTCTAAAGGGCTGCGGTTATGAAACAGAGACTCTCTTGCTCGATATTCGATGCTATAGCCCTGGCTTATGACTCAGCAGGCTTGCAATGTCCTATAGGAGTGACTCCACCAGAGGAATATCCTTCTCTTGGGTTTGGTCAGAGGGATTTCTATTGGTGATATCTGTGCAGCTGCCAGCTGGTCGTCACCATCTTCCTTCACCAGGTTTTAAAACTTGGACATCCCTGCCTTGCTTTGTCTGCTTAACTTCACCTAATCCACCCTTGTAGTGGGTAGGATTTTTAATGTAGCCATCAGCCTAAGTGGCTCAATCTCATTGTTAGGTCATGCTTACAGGAGCCCTCAGTGCAAGCACTCTGGGGCTGGGCTTGCAAAGCAGCTTCATTCTGCACTCACTTATAGTGTAACAGAGGCCAGCGAGTAGATGCTGTGCAGGTAAACCTCACTCCCCTGATCTCAAGAGGCACACTAGCGACTGATACTAGTGGCTGCAGTCTTTAGCCTCCTAAAGCCAGCAGACCCTGGTTTGAGACCCACTCAAGCAGGCGAGTGAGACCCATTACAATATCACAACGCTATTATATACATTCCCACAGTGTGTTAACACAATGGGAGAGACTGTTCGAAAGGGAACTCTTCTGCTACTATCATAACCTCGGTTCCCTGAGAGAAACAGAGGGAAACATGGTTACATAAGTAACCGAGTGTTACTCCATTAAAGTAACTAATTACAGTACATTAGTTACTGTTTATGAAAAATAATGCATTATAGTTATTCTTTTGTCATCTGGGCTGGGCTTACATATTTGTTTTAATAACAAAATCCCAAAGTTATATTTTGGCAAATATAAAGGCCTTTTCACACCAAGAGTGAAATAAATAAGCCTCAGGTTGAATGAAGTGTCACTGTTGGAAGTAAATGCTCACTCTACACACTGAACAGAAAATTATTTATTTTGTAAATGTATCCATATATTAGTTTATTTTCTCATTTTTTGCAGCTCCTCTGCCTGTTCCTAACATTACCAGAGACTGTTCTTCATCATCATCATCATCATCATCATCATATTGTTCATTGGTGTGTTCAGTGGTGAATGTGAGTCATGTGACTCTCTCCTGGTACAAAGGAAACAGTTTATTGTCCAACATCAGTGTGTCTGATCTCAGCATCAGTCTCTCTCTACCTCTGAGGTGGAATATCAGGATAAAACACATACAGCTGTGTGATCAACAATCACATCAGCAACCAGACCACACATCTGGACATCAGTCAACTCTGTCACACGTGTTCAGGTACGGCAGTAGTGATATTAACATTTATTCATTGAGCTGATCTTTGTCTGTTGTCATAGCCAGACTCAATAACTTATATGAATGTCTATGTCAGGGTGCTTTCAGACACTTTTGTCCCACACCCAGGTTCGATTGACAACGGGTAAACAGCTGCAGGCTTGATAATGCAATTGTACCATGGTTCGGGTCCAAAAAATAATATGAATGCAGTCCAGCAGGGCAGGGGAGGGTGGAGCACTCAAACTCTGGTTAGGACTAGGAAATCAAATCAAGTGTGAAAGCACCCTTACTCTCCTTAAAATCCTGGGAGTAGCACAACCGGTTCATTTGACATCCGAAGTCCGGTTCATTTGACATGGTTCGCTTGGCTGTTTGTTGAACTCGGTGCACATCAACGAACCATACTGAAGTCCACCTGAAAAGGGTGGTCTGGTGTACGGTCCATGCACACTACACAGTCCACTTCTGATGTGAACGCAATTGTACTAAATCATGGAAGTGAACCACTATTAATGACATACTGTATGAACTGATCAAACTGTGTAAATGTAATCCATTACAGTGCTGCTTACTCCATTAAAAGCACATATTTGTTTTATGTTACTTTTGCACTACGCTTTGTCACTTTGGCTGGGCTTATTTGTTTTAATAACAAAACCCAAAAGGTATATTTTTGGCAACTGTAAACACCCTCTCACACCAAGAGCTAAATGAATAAGCCTCACGATCAAGGAAGTGCCTCTTCCTCTGCACATAACTCCCAATTTCTCATAACTTGGGGTCAGGGAACTGTCAGTCAATAAATGGGTAAAACAAAGTAACCTGTGTTACTTATTTAAAAAATAAATAAATAAATAAATAAATAACTCAGCTATTCCCCTGTAAATTTAAAAGTAATTTGTTACTTTAATTACTTGAAGAAAGTGGTCTGATTAGGTCTCATGCGATTCTTTAACCAGCCTAGATATATACACATATATATATATATATATATATATATATATATATATATATATATATATATATATATATATGCTATATCATGAATTATGTTCCCATCTTACTCCATTATTTGACACTATAAATATATTTCAGGCAATCTGTAAGCTGCTGCAAAGTTTTTGTTTAGTTTTTGTTTTTTTCTCTGTCTGCTTGATACTAACAGTCTCTCTTTAATGTAAGCAGTTCAGAAAGGCAGTATATATTGTATTTCTCTTCATCTGCAAGATCTGCTAGTCAGTCAAAAAAGTAAATGGAATATATGTTGTTCTTTAATTACAGTGGTCTACCTTTGTAATGACCTTAATCTGTGTAAAATCTGTTTATTCTCCAGGTGTGTTTGGTGAGTCAGTGTCAGTGATGGAGGGAGATTCAGTTACTCTAAACACTGATCTTACTGAAATACCTGAAGACGATGAAATTCTGTGGAATTTTGAGCTGACAACTCTCTCTAGCTGAAATCAGTCGAGAGAAACAAATCTTTTCCACATATGATGATGTTCGGATGGGAGATTCAGAGACAGACTGAAAGTGGATCATCAGACTGGATCTCTGACCATCACAAACACCACAACTCAACACACTGGACTCTATAAACTAGACATAATTGGTGTGAAATGGTCATCAAAAACATTCAGTGTTTCTGTCTATGGTGAGTAGAGATCATTTTTCTTGTCTTTACATATTCTTGTTTTATAGATTGAGGTGATATACCGTATAAACACTCATTCTACACACCTAACAGAAAATTGTAAATGTATCCATATTTCAGTTTATGCTCTCATGTTTTCAGCTCGCCTGCCTGTTCCTAACATTACCAAAGGCTGTTCATCATCATCATCATCATCATATTGTTCATTGGTGTGCTCAGTGGTGAATGTGGGTCATGTGACTCTCTCCTGGTACAAAGGAAACAGTTTATTGTCCAGCATCAGTGTGTCTGATCTCAGCATCAGTCTCTCTCTACCTCTGGAGGTGGAATATCAGGATAAAACACCTACAGCTGTGTGCTCAACAATCCCATCAGCAACCAGATAAAACATCTGGACATCAGAGAACTTTGTTACACATGTGCAGGTATGGAAGTAGTGATATTAATGTTTATTTGTTGAGCTGATCTCTGTCTATTGTTGTTGATCAGACTCAATAATTTACATGAATGAAACATGAAACCTTTAATTATTCAACTTTGTTATTTTCCAGGTGTGTTTGGTGAGTCAATGTCAGTGTTGGAGGGAGATTCTGTCACTCTAAACACTGATCTTACTGAAATACGGATGACGACATACTGTGGAAATTTGGAGCTGAAAACTCTCTGATAGCTCAAATCAATAGAGAGAACCAAATCTTTTCCACATATGATGATGTTCCTGATGATAGATTCAGAGACAGACTGAAAGTGGATCATCAAACTGGATCTCTGACCATCACAAACACTACAACTGAATATGCTGGACTCTATACACTAGATATAACTGGTGTAAAATTGAAAATATTCAGTGTTTCTGTCTATGGTTAGTAGAAATCATTTTTGCTGTCTTGTTTTATAGTTTGAGGTGACAGATTGTATAAAGGCTCGTTCAAAACACTGAACTGAAAATAAAATTATTGTGTAAATTTATCCATATTTCCAGCATATCTAAATGACCAATTCATAGTATTTTAGGGTGGCTAATTGACAAATTTTACGACCTCACTCGTATGATTTTACACGATTTGTCTAAACCCCAGTGTCGGTTAGGTTTAGGGAGGGGTTAGGTGTAGGTCATTCATACAAATTCATACGAATTGTGCAACTCGTAAAAGTCATACGATTTGGCAAAAATCTTATGAATTTGTAGCAATTAGCCACCTTATAAAAATATTTACAATTACCGTGAGATCAAGCTGATATTTCAGTTTATTCTCTCATGTTTTGCAGCTCGTCTGCCTGTTCCTAACATTACCAGAGACTGTTCTTCATCATCATCATCATCATCATCATCATCATATTGTTCATTGTTGTGTTCAGTGGTGAATGTGGGTCATGTGACTCTCTCCTGGTACAAAGGAAACAGTTTATTGTCCAGCATCAGTGTGTCTGATCTCAGCATCAGTCTCTCTCTACCTCTGGAGGTGGAATATCAGGATAAAAACAGCTACAGCTGTGTGCTCAACAATCCCATCAGCAACCAGACTCAACATCTAGACATCAGCAACTCTGTCACACATGTTCAGAGTACGGCAATAGTGATATTAACATTTATTCATTGAGCTGATTTCTGTCTGTTGTTGTAGATCCGATTCAATAACTTACATCAATGTTCTCTTTTATTTTCATTTTCATCCTGCAGACTCAGTTTCTTTGACAGTGTTGATCTCTGTTGCTGGATCTCTGTTGATTGTCACTGGATTTGGGATCTGCTGGATCTGCTGGAAATGTAGAAAAACTGATGCAGAAGGCAAGTGTTTCCTCCTGATTTTAATCAAACGATTGCTCATATTGTAATTTAATATAATTCATGAATGTAACACCATTTAGCTCCTGAATAATGGTGTGGTTAGTGGTTTTGCAGTGATCTGCACCCCAAAATTAAGCTTAAATTAGCTTTTTTTTCTTCTGTAAAACACAAAAGATATTTGAGCAGCTCAGGGCTGTTTAAACTCAGGGCTGAAAGTAATAATGTCATACATATGTTAAAGCTCTTTTTAAATTTCAGCATTAAATATATCTAATTAATTATGTGCACTAGTGATTAAACTTTAAAAGCACTAAAATAACACAGTAAAGAACATCTAGTTGAGTTGTGTCCATAATTCATCCATCTATTTGAGTTTTAATCCATTACTGTTGATGAAACAGTTCAGATTTGTGAAGATGAGATCAATCGTGTCGTATGAGACAACACTCTGTTAAAGAAATGCAGATACATTGGTAAGATTATTTATTTATAATTATGTTGTGTGTCTTTGTATCATTTCAGCAATGAGTCAGATGTAGATCAGTGTGTGTTTGTGTTTTTGTCTGTGTAATCATCCATCATATAGTAACATAAAGACTAATAGATATTTTCTTTCTTCAATGTAATTCCAGAAGAAGCCATTTAACTGTTCAATGTGAATTACTGACATACAAGAACTCTGAGTAAGTCATTTTTTCTCCTTTAATTGTAGCTTTAAGAGACTATTGATAAATAAAAGGAGTTAGATTAGTTACTTTCATATTTTGAACTAGAGTGCATTTGTAAAGCTACTGAGAAAACACTACAATAATAGAATAACTGAATAAAATGTTCTAAAGGTTGCAGACAGCAGAAAAAAAAAAAATTCACTTCAGGCTCATTCTAGATATATTATTGGCCATATTTCTGGGCATTTTCAATTTTCCTATTCATTTTTATTATTCATATTTATTATAACTACATTTCTGTATTTAAAATCATTGATGTAGTTGTTTTTATTTGAAAATTTTATTATATCTTTTGTTATATATTTTTTTTTTCAGAATGTTGAAGAGGAGGATCATGAGTATTCCATGTGCCTTTAGCTGATAAGATAATCAAATTTTAATATTTTTTAAATGTGATATTTTCTAATAGGAAACTCTTGTGACTAACTTAGAGTTTGAGTCTGTTATATTGATATTAAGATTTATATCCATGGGATGTCTATATATATTCATGACCTTATACACTCATGCCTTGATACCAGTCCTAGTTTCAGTACTTCTTTCCATAATTAGTGGTGCTAGTAGAAGAGCTATTCTTGTTTATATCACATCCTGTTTTTATAAATATATTTTTCTTTGTCTGACAATGCCTTGGAATCATTTTAAGAATAAATTCAATGTTCGATTCACATTTGAAATATGTATGTTATCATGCAAATATGCAGTGGTTAATAAATTATATAGTTTTCATCAGTTTTGGGGAGTAACTAACTAAAAGGAGAAATGCTAGTAAGATTTTTTTTTCTTTTTTTTTCAGTGGCATAACAGCTGATGTCCAAAGGCAAAACACCAAACAAACAGACATTAAAAAAATGACTCAACATCTTAAGTCATTTTACTCACTTTCAGTTCTTACTGTGCTTTGCCCAAAGTCCCTTTAAGACATGTCATGTCACTCGGTGGCCATCTTTGAAACACCCTCGGACATGCAAGTGCAGCTCCTATCTCTTTGAATAAGGAAACATTATATTCTCAAAAACTGTTCAACAAGTTTAGGATAAAATTTCATATTTGAAATCACCTATGAAATCTGACAACAACTGCCTCATAAATGTTGTTCCTTATTGCTCCAGTTGTGTTAAAAAGCTTATTTTTCAGGCTGGACCAGCCAGTGAGCATGCACAGTCCTAATCGCATGTCTCAGAATGTTGACTGTTTCTATAGCAACTGAGACTTCTAACAGTGACGCTGTAAGGGAAACAGGTCAATTTAGCTCAAAGGGAATCATTTAAGATTTTAAAGGGAATTTGAACAGAATCACTGTTTCATGGCTGATCACTGAAACAGCCAGCATTCACTGAACGAGCCGTATAACATCAAATCTGCGCTGATATTAATATCCAAAGTATAGTGAAAACACTATTAATTAGCACAGTAACAAGATCGGCAGTTTAAGACATTAACTTGTAAGCACAAAACACAAGATACTTCTCTTTCAATATGAATACGGCTTTATTAGATAAATCTAAGACATATCAACTAATCTAACACATAAGCACACACACTCACATTCACACAAGTTGCAGGAGGATAGAAAGTTAGGGAAGAATGAGTTTAAGAGAATAAAATGTGAAATCCAAGTTTACAGCAATACGTGAAATTGCATAGACATGAACAACCATCAGTCACTTAATTAACCCTCGCATTGAGTTCATCAATTAGGTTAAAATTATATTAGATTCACCAGTACAGATCAGAGTCTGGAGGTACTGCTACTTGTGATGCCTGTTTAAAGGGGGTTCCCTTTGTTGTCGCTGAAAAGGGGTTTCCGAGGTTGCTGATTGGCTGGAAGTTCAGTAGTCGCTGAAGTGACGCCTTGGGAAGCCCGTGGTTAGGCGAGGCTGAAGATGCGGAGTTGTGGACTGGTTGAAGTTTCAGGACGGCACGCGAGGTCAGACTCGAGACACGGCGTACAAAACTTAACTCAGAACACGTAAACTCTCAAACGGAAAAGAAAAGAAACTAAAGTAAAAGAATAGAAGTAAAGTTTGACGAGACTAGGTGGTGTTTCTTCTCATCGGTGGCTGAGCAGCAGGCGTGCAGGCCGAAGCATCGCTGGAACGGCTCAAGAACGCTAAAAGTGATGACAAAGCATGACTAAAGCTTACGCTAAAAAGCAGGCTAAAAGCTAAAAAGCAAAGGCTAAAAGCAAAACTACAAGCTAAAACCTGATGGTGTCCTGAGTATTTAAACTGCCATTTTGGCCACACCTCAAATGTTGTCTTTTCTCGGTGTGTATGGCATGTTTGTCCCACCCATTCATAAATCATATGTTATCTTATCAAGCACGTGGTCCGAATTTTCCGCCTTGCAGGGTATAATTTGGACATGATTCCTATAACAAGAAAATGATACATTTGACAAATAACTGATGGTCAGAAACGCTTTCAAGCAAGAAGATTCGAACACACACATACTAAACATGAATATGATCCCTTAAGCTATTCAAAAGTTATTTAAAAGACATACACAATAAGTGATTAGAAACATTACAATCAAATGTGTGGGTTACATGTATGATATGGAGTTAAGCAATGGACTGATATCCATTTAGAAGTCTTTTGAGTTCATTTTGGTGCATATATGCATTGGAAGGCATTCTCTGTGCCATTCTGGGGAGTAAGGATATGTCCTGTGAAGACCAGAGGGGTTAACAGGTCTCCTTAGGAATTTCAGTCTGGTTTCCTTCGAGGTGGGGAAGTCAATCCAAAGAGCTTGTGATCATGATTACTATCATGGGTTTACATGTGATGGTAACGCTGTGCATCTCTTTGATTACTTGTTCCAAATTTGACAATCTCTTCTTCAAATTGAAATTGTCAATAATTGTTCTAATGGTGTTAATGTTGAAAGCTGTTCTGTGAAAGAGCTGGTTGGTTATCTAGCTTCAGACTGTGGTGCCAGGAGTTGATTTACAACATCCTGTTGCCTTTCCGAGGAATTCGCTTCTCTTGTTTCAACCATGCTCACGATCGAATCTTTAATTTGTCTGGTTCAGGCCTGATAGCTACAGCTGACTTTACCCATTTGCGATTGGCTCTTTTACTCAATAGAGCAGCCATTTTGAGCGTTGCATTTTTCCCAATTCAAAACTATTCGAGTAACACGCCTTGGTTATTCTATAGTCTTTGCTTTGCCTTTGCTGGGGTGACTCCTGAGCACTAAATGTCACATGACTGGTCACGGATATTAAAACTCGTTCTAGACAGCAGGAAAAACACAAATCCATATTATGAGCCTCCAAAAAATCAGTCACTGAAAAACAGTCACTTAATAGAAAGTGTGTATAACTGCAGCTTAGAGCCGCTCTAGTGTTAAAAATAAATGATAACATCTCGAACAATAATATTAAGGTGCTAAGTGCTCCTTTACCAGTCAAAAGAGCCCACGTTAAAGGGACAGTTCACCCCAAAATGAAATTTTACGAAAACTGCGCCAAAATGGACTATATATATGTTGCATTGATTTTACTGAAAAAATCAGTTTTGAATGTGAAATGAACAATACCAGAGGGTTAAAGGTTTAACCCCATCACATTTTTTTACATATAGTTTTGGACAGTTTTAATAAGATATTCAATGCAGCAGGACAACAAGACACAAAGACACAACTACAAGTTAAACACACATGCTCTGAATGTGTACTCTCAACTACAAGATGTTTGTCTACCCAACAGATCAAACCACATTTCTGAAGAACAGAGAACAGCAGCTTTCAGTCTGACTCAGAAACTGAACCAGAGTAAAACTGATAGTGTGAGATGGCAGACAGTTTTAACTTTGTACTTTGTTGCTGTTGTTGTCTTCATGCACTAACATTAAGAACTCAATAAATATACACAAAAATTGAAAAATCACAAGATTTTTTTTATTCAATTTTACCATGAAATGTAGTTCATCCACAGCTCAACAATATTTTTCTACTTTTAGCCATTTAGCACAGTCAGGCAACTACTTTACAAAAGTATGTTAAATTAATAAAAATAAAGAAGATTTTTACCCATTAAAACAATTAAAATACAAGGGCTGGATGGAATATAACATTATACTGTATGCAAATACAGTGTGTAAACCAGGAGGGTCAAATTCTGTCAGGGGAGGAGTCACATTGAGTGTTTTTAGCAGAGGTTTTATTTTATCAGACACTGAACCACTGAAGAAAATGTTTCACATGTTTGTTTTGTTCTGTTTGTGCTGCTGGAGTCAGATTGGTAAGTTATAATAACATTTTTATGATATATATATTTTTAATTGTATTTATTTTCTGAGCTACTGCTGTTGTTAAGAATTAGACTATTTTAATCTGTACAGAATAAATCATTACTATGAAATCTACTTATATTGATTTAGCATTTTTTTTTTTTTTTTATTCTGAAGTTTTCAGGGATGGAAAATTCACAAAAATAAAATGCTTTAAAAAAAAAACATGGAAATCTCCAAAGTGACTGTAGATGCATTTGTTTATGCTCTGCATGGCGACTCAGAAAGCCAAAACATCCACGAGTTGCTTTCAAATATCAGACAATTTTGTTTTTCTTCTTTTGACATTTAAAATCTATTTCAGAAGAATTCCATGTTTTAAAAATTTTCAATGCAGTCATCATAAATATCTACAAAAGTCATGGAAAGTCATTAGTCAAAATGTGCAGGAGCCCTGAGAGCATGAGAGACAGTAATAAAACAGCAAGGTTTTTTTTTTTTTTTTTGTATACAGATCTTAGTGTGTCATTTACAAAGTATTGAAAATATTCATTACAACTTAACTTTGTAAATTTACAACTGATTTTGCTCCACAGCAGATAACTTTAAAACAAATTACAGTATGTATCCCTGTTCATTTAGTGTCCCTGCTGCTGTTGGAATATTCTTCAGTTCACATGCAAATGATTAAAACTACAGATGATTTCAGGTTTTGTAAACCAACAGGAGCATTAATCTGTGACAAAACCTCTTCATGTTCATCAGGTGTGTTTGGTGCAGAAACAAATGAAATACAGTCAGTGTCAGTGATGGAGAGAGATTCTGTCACTTTAAAAGCGAATGTTACTGAATTACATGGAGATGATGACATAACATGGAAATATGGAGCTGAAAAGTCTCTCATAGTTAAAATCAGCAATGAGGAACGAATCTCCCAACATTTGATGTTCCTGACGGAGATTCAGAGACAGACTGAAGGTGGATCATCAAACTGGATCTCTGACCATCACAAACATCACAACTCAACACGCTGGAGTCTATGAACAACAGAGAAGGGGAGCTGAGACTGTCATCAAAACATTCAATGTTTCTGTCTACCGTGAGTAGAGATCATTTGTCCTGCTATTCACATATTCTTGTTTTAAAGTTTTAGGTGACAGATTATATTACAACTCAACACCATGAAAATGAAATTGTTTAGATTTATCCATATTTCTGTTTATTCTTTCATGTTTTAGCTCGTCCTGCCTGTTCCTGTCATAAGAAGAGTCTGTTCTTCATCATCATCATATTGTTCATTGGTGTGTTCAGTGGTGAATGTGGGTCACGTGGACTCTCTCCTGGTACAAAGGAAACAGTTTATTGTCCAGCATCAGTGTGTCTGATCTCAGCATCAGTCTCTCTCTACCTCTGGAGGTGGAATATCAGGATAAAAACAGTTACAGCTGTGTGCTCAACAATCACATCAGAAACCAGACCACACATCTGGACATCAGTCAGCTCTGTCACACATGTTCAGGTACAGAAGCCCTGATTTATATGTTCAGTTACTGAGCTGATATCTCTGTTCAATCACACTCATTAATGATTATCATTACAGGCTCTGGATCTCTGCTAGTGCTGATCTGTACTGCTGGATCTCTGCTGATTGTAGCTGCAGTCTGGATTTTCTGCAGGAAACACAGAAAACTGATCAAGAAGGCAAGTGTTAGCTCAATGACATAGCTTTTGGTTGCAAAATATTGTATCTAAAAATCAGTCAGAGAGCAGTACTGACAATTTTCTGCATGCGTATATGTTTCCATCTGTGAGTGAATGTGTATTCGATACAATATGTAAGAAAGAGATTTCCATAGGGAATTAAACAGAATTTAGTAGAAAAAAAACATGAAGAAATCATATTTAAGTTTAATGATAAAGTGATACTGTGTTAAAGATGTCTTGTGTGTTTGTGTGCGTGTGTTAAACAGTTAAAGGCAGGGTAGGTGATCTGGTTCAGAAACATTTTTTGTTATGCTGGTTGAAAGTCTTCCTGTTCTGCAGCAATTACTACATTAAGTGGTCTGAATGTATTTATTTGAATTTATATAATCTGTAAAAGGCATAGGACCATAAATTGTTTGTCCAATCATCCCTCGTCCAAGGACTACAATAGTCTGTCCTACCTGCCTGTTAATGTATGCATTTGCATACCTCCACACACCCAGTTCAGCGAGACATGATACGTTATCAGCATGTTCCATTACGCTATTGTAGACTGAGCGAGAATGGAAGGTGGTATTATTGTAATTTTATGTGCTTTGTACTGTAATTTTTCAATTTTCTCACCTGTGAATGAGACATGAGGTAATCTGACAGTGTTGCATTCAATCAAAGGTGTGCCTTTGGAAGTGATTTTGCAGGGAGGGTGGGATCTTATGCTTGCTATTGCTACCCTACCTTTGAAATTAAACTTGTTAATGATGTCAAAAATAATTCAACATTAAATATTTAATTGCATACATTAATGCTTTAACTTTGATAGCCTTAATAATAAGATGTTGCAAAGAAACAGATCTAGGTAAGATTGCTTTCTTGTTTTAATGCATCTATTATTGTTGTTGTCAAAACAGTTCAGACTCATGACAGGAGAGATCACTTACATTGATCCGATATTCCACAAAAGAAACACACAGAAATCGGTAAGACAAATTATTCTCAATTCTTGTTACTCTGTCTACTAAACTCTAAAAAAAATGAAGCATCTTTAAACCTTCTATTAACAATACAGACTTCAACTTTCAGTAAGTTAAAAATGTTATACACTCAATAAACAGTTTTTCAATAAACTTAATTTATATTATGTAGAATGAATAAGTTCTGTTTTACAAATTTAAGTGGACTGAACCTTGTTTGTTTATGTCATTAGAAACTCACCGTAAACCATCTGAAACCATCACATATCAGATCAGATTTTAGTGTCCTTTATTAATTAAATTCATCACATGCTATGTCACAACTAAAGGAATCGGTCTTTCTAAGAGAGTCATACTACTCTTTGTTTATGAGTATCATCATTTCTTGTGTGATGTTTTTTTTTTTTTTCAGCATGTTAAAGAGGAAGATCATGTGGAGTATCGCCTGTGAAATGAGAAGATGATCTTTAGTCTTCAGTGTTTTCTATCAGATCAGTGTCACTGCTTTTACTAGGAATTTCCTGCAACAACCTTAAACTCTGAGTCTTGGTGTGATACTTAAAGACTGATTATTGAAATGATCCTTAAAAGAAATTGACTTTGTCTCATTTACATATATCTACACAAAATTATGGTTTGATCTGTTGGGTGGAAAAACAACTTGTGCATGAGAATGTGTCTATTGTTGGAAGATTGTGTTTGATGTCTGTTTTGTGTGTCTGTGTGAAAGCAGCTGAAGGCATTTTTCAATTCTTGTTCATTTGAAACCATTTGACTTCTGCTTAAGACAAAACAGTTTTCCTACATAATACTAAATCTGACAGATAAAAGATTCACTCAATTCCAATAATATTACTGTGATATCTTACGTTATTAGAAATATTATATGTATTTGTATATCTATTTCTATATATTCATGAACTCACATAGCATGACCCTGCAGATAAACAGTGCTAGATTCAGGAGTTATTTCCAGCTCTCGCAAGAGGAACTGTTTTGATCTCACATCTTTTTTTAGAAACAGGGCTCCAGACTATAACATAGCCTACTTATTATGTCTTTTGCAAAACATTCAGCTGGAGCTCAATACTATTAACAAAAATCAGCCTAAAGAACCCTTGCAAAGAGATTTTTAGCGAAATTTCAGCATACAAGCAGTCTAAAATAAGAACTAATGAATGAATTGAATAGCACAAATAAATACAACTCAAAGTCAAATGTAAAATCAATTTAATCAAATGTAAAATAATACTACATCATTTTTTCATAAATAACATAGAGTAATCCTTATGAAAGTTACATGTTGTGTTTCTAAGGTCACACATTTGATGCACAGAACGAGGCTGTGATGCAGCGTGTGTTGCTTGAGTACTAAACTAAGTTCTCTTTTATGTCTTATTAGCTTAAACTTTCAAATACAGTTTATGTCAGAAACACAGAAGTTACATAAACATGATCAGTTATGTCTGTGAACATGAACTGCTGGAACAGAAATTGCAGGTGTATATAAGCTCTGTGTGAGAGCAGTTTAACGTATACTTATTGCAGTCTGTGTCATAAAATGAATAAAACAACAGCAGACTTGCGTTGGCCTTGTCCTTCCTGTCCTGTGTCTGAAGCCAGTGTAGTTTGAACTTGTGCGGACAACAGCAGTCAAGACAGCATTCTAGCTTTCCAGCACCTCTGCAAATCTTGTTTTGATTGCCTGAAATGATAATAATACAAAGAACATATTACACTTTTATTTATACCCACACACAAAGACACGCGTACTATCTTACACACACAAACACAGAGCATCATACATTATTATCGGTTTAAAGCTTTATTTGTTTATGACTAGCCTGTACTATTTCTTTTAGAACAAAACACTTTGCAGGTCCATCACCTCTAGTCACATATCATAACTGTAAAGCCTAGAATATAAAGTGATTCATTTTCCATCCATCCAATTAAATAATTGGTTAAAGATATTTAAATAAATTAAAGTTCTTACTGTGCCTCTGGAACAACTGCCTCTGGAAGGTCTACTAGGATTTGCAGGGCACTCTTCAGTTCCAAGGTTTTGAAAATCATTGTCTCTGGTGTGGGTAGATGTGTACCATGGATATAGTTGTCTTCTCTCTGAAGAATGTCTAGGCTACTGTAAGTGGCCTCATAACTGTAGCATATTCCCTGATAAACTGATGTTCTCGTTCTGTGATGGCTGTCATCCCGAATAAGAATGAGACCGTGTTCTGCTTAGCCATATGGAATCTCGAGATTCAAGGGCATCTTAAAAGCAATTCCATCTCTTACTGCAAGGGACCAGCACCACAACTTTAACTCTTTACGCTAAAGTCCTTAACACTGGGATTTCAACACTGGAGATCTTACTGTTTTAAGCACGTTTATTTTAAGAGTGCATGAGAACCATGAGAAATTAGGCATGAAAAGATGTGAATCAGAATCACAATTCAGAATTAGCTTTATTCGCCAGGTATGTGCAAACACGAGGAATTTGGGTTTTTTGTGTGTTTTATTAATGTGCTCCTGGTACATACATAGATACATGCATACATACACATCTGACATGAGAACAGAAAGAACAGAAAAAAAAACACCTTAAAAAGAGTAAGACTTAGCAATGAATGTGTATGAATCTTGAACAGTAGATTGATTTATGTACAAATTTCAGGTGTCTCAGACTGTTTACTGCTTGGCCTTTTTTTAGCAACAGCCATCTGTGGGTTTCAGCCTGATTACCGGGTGGACCTTTAGAAACACCCATTCTGGGGTCTCAGCCTGTTTAGTGCGTGGCCTTTTAGAAACACCCGTCTGCGGGGTCTCAGCCTGTTTTGTCGTGGCCTTTAGAAACACCCGTCTGCGGGGTCTCAGCCTGTTTAGTGCGTGCCTTTTAGAAACACCGTCTGCGGGTCTCAGCCTGTTTAGTCGTGGCCTTTTAGAAACACCGCTCGGGGTCTCAGCCTGTTTAGTGCTGGCCCTTTAGAAACACCCGTCTGCGGGGTCTCAGCCTGTTTAGTGCGTGGCCTTTTAGAAATACCGTCTGCGGGTCTCAGCCTGTTTAGTCGTGGCCCTTTAGAAATACCCATCTGCGGGGTCTCAGCCTGTTTAGTCGTGGCCTTTTAGAAACACCCATCTGCGGGTCTTAGCCTGATTACTGCTTGCCCTTTAGCAGCACCTGTCTTCAGGGTCTTAGCCTGATTACTGCTTGCCCCTTTAGCAGCACCTGTCTTGGTCTCAGTCTGATTACCGTTTGCTTCTTCAGCAACACCTGTCTGTGGGGTCTCAGCCTGATTACCGTTGCTTCTTCAGCAACACCCATCTGCGGGTCTCACTCTGATTACCATGTGGCCCTTTAGCAACACCGTCCTGTGGGGTCTCAGTCTGATTAGCATGTGGCCCTTTAGAAACACCCGTCTGTGGGGTCTCAGTCTGATTAGCATGTGGCCCTTTAGAAACACCCGTCTGTGTGGTCTCAGCCTGATTACGCTTGCTTCTTTAGCAACACCCATCTGCGGGTCTCACTTTGATTACCATGTGGCCCTTTAGCAACACCCGTCTGTGGGGTCTCAGTCTGATTACCATGTGGCCCTTTAGCAACACCCGTCTGTGGGGTCACAGCCTGATTACCACGTGGCCCTTTAGAAACACCCGTGTGTGGGCTCTCAGCCTGATTACTGCATGGCCTTTTAAAACATCTGTCTGCAGGATCTCTTCCTGATTACCGCTTGCTTCTTTAGCAACACTCATCTCAGGGATCTCAGCCTGATTACTGCTTACTTCTTTAGCAAGACCTGTCTGCAAGGTCTCAGCATGATACCGCCTGGCTCATCAGCAGCATCCTTCAACAGGATCCCAGCATGATCAGTTGAAGACCCATCTGCAACATCTGTCCATGGTGTGTGCGACTTGGTCGACAACTGGCCCACTGGCAACATCTGTCTGCTGGGTCTCAGCCTGAATAAGGCTTTCTTTCTCCTGAAAGAAAGAAAACAGATTCCCAGAAGATAAAATAAATGATTGTGGAAAAAAAAAAAAATCAGTTAAACATATGTTTTTTCCCTCTGGTGTATGCTGAATGTAAAGATCTCTGTTCTACATTCTGGAGTTAAACAACACAAGAGCAGTGCTCTCTTAAATAAGTCCATTATTATTTGTTTTTATGGGATGAGTTTTGAATGAAACCAGACATACTTTCACTCAGAAAAAATAAGTTTAAAATGCATGACCAGTGATACACTGTTTGCAAACATTTTAATGCCACCTGCACTGCTGAGAGCAGTATTTAGATGAATATGTAAATATGTGCTGTGTACTTTCCTCTCAATAGCAAAATAAACACACAAAAAAATAACACTGCTGACATAACAGCAGTTAAGAAAGCATCTTAATGCGATGTTTATATGTTTGGACAAGCAGAAATTTGGCACTTCAGTCATTGCACAATTATTTATATAGCACTTTATAGAGATAAAGCAAGCAGCTTTAAACTATAAAACATGAAAACAATGTCGTATTGCTTTTGATTAGAATAACATCTTCAATTTCTATAAAGCAGCTCTTCAGAGTATTCATGATTTTACTCACTGATGTCTGATCTTAAGGGAATGAACAGAATAAATGCACTGGAGAAGATTTCCATGTCAAAGAAGGTGGAGGCCCAGAGCCACATCTACTAATTGTGTAATCACCACACACCAATGGTAATTCAAAGCAAGTTGTTTCAAATTCCCAAAACAAAGTATAAAAAAGAACTCATTTTCAACTAAATAAATAAATAAAAACTCAACTCAACTAAAAAATAAATAAATAAATAAATAAATCACATTGTTTTGGTCTAATTTGATTTAAAATTTGGTTAAAATGATATCACAGACAGATTTTGTGTACACCAAGTCTCACCGGTCAGGATCATCGTGCTGTGTCATTTTTCCTGTTAGAACTAAACAACAAAAAATTTTAATTTGGTTAATTAGAATAAATATACATACTTGAGCATATTTTTAAACACTTTTTTAACGGTTAATGTCATTATTCCAGCTTGTCTTTTCAACTGTATGCAATACTTGCCATGTTGTCTTGCTTGTGTAGATCTCCTGCGGCAATAGTAAATCACACCAGCAGCTGCAACCAGCAAAACAGCAACAGCAACAACAACAGCAGCAGCAACAGCAGCAACAGATGAATCTGTGTAGGGTCAAAGATAATCAAAGACTTCTTCTTTCCTGTCCCAAACATCTTGAGTAACAAAGGGGCCATTTGAATTCCTGAAGGCACAGGGTGCTGAAATTGATCAAGGCCTGTAGGCCAGCATGTGTATACATCGGGGTCTGCTAAAGGCCCGATATACACTCACCTAAAGGATTCTTAGGAACACCATACTAATACTGTGTTTGACCCCTTTAGCCTTCAGAACTGCCTTAATTCTATGTGGCATTGATTCAACAAGGTGCTGAAAGCATTCTTTAGAAATGTTGGCCCATACTGATAGGATAGCATCTTGCAGTTGATGGAGATTTGTGGGATGCACATCCAGGGCACAGCTCCCGTTCGCCACATCCCAAAGATGCTCTATTGGGTTGAGATCTGGTGACTGTGGGGGCCATTTTAGTACAGTGAACTCATTGTCATGTTCAAGAAAACAATTTGAAATGATTGAGCTTTGTGACATGGTGCATTATCCTGTTGGAAGTAGCCATCAGAGGATGGGTACATGGTGGTCATAAAGGGATGGACATGGTCAGAAACAATGCTCAGGTAGGCGTGGCATTTAAGCGATGCCCAGTTGGCACTAAGGGGCCTAAAGTGTGCCAAGAAAACATCCCCACACCATTACACCTCCACCACCAGCCTGCACAGTGGTAACAAGGCATGATGGATCCATGTTCTCCTTCTGTTTACGCCAAATTCTGACTCTACCATCTGAATGTCTCAACAGAAATCGAGACTCATCAGACCAGGCAACATTTTTACAGTCTTCAACTGTCCAATTTTGGTGAGCTCGTGCAAATTGTAGCCTCTTTTTCCATTTTGTAGTGGAGATGAGTGGTACCGGTGGGGTCTTCTGCTGTTGTAGCCCATCCGCCTCAAGGTTGTGCGTGTTGTGGCTTCACAAATGCTTTGCTGCATACCTCGGTTGTAACGAGTGGTTATTTCAGTCAAAGTTGCTCTTCTATCAGCTTGAATCAGTCGGCCCATTCTCCTCTGACCTCTAGCATCAACAAGGCATTTTTAGCCCACAGGACTGCCGCGATACTGGATGTTTTTCCCTTTTCACACCATTCTTTGTAAACCATAGAAATGGTTGTCGTGAAAATCCCAGTAACTGAGCAGATTGTGAAATACTCAGACCGCCCGTCTGGCACCAACAACCATGCCACGATCAAAATTGCTTAAATCACATTTCTTTCCCATTCTGACATTCAGTTTGGAGTTCAGGAGATTGTCTTGACCAGGACCACACCCTAAATGCACTGAAGCAACTGCCATGTGATTGGTTGATTAGATAATTGCATTAATGAGAAATTGAACAGGTGTTCCTAATAATCCTTTAGGTGAGGGTACTTTAAACTAAATCGAAGAATGAACTGATATGACATAATTTCGAACAAAATCAGGCCTAAACAAAGTTTGTTTTGAGTTTGTTTCGCTGTTTGAAACAGCTCATCAAAGCGAGCTTTCTAGGAGAGTTCGGTTTGGCTCCTAAACACCTTTGAGCTTTGTTACAATGAGGTCAAATCTCTACTCAAAGAGTATTTCAGAACCCATTCATAACAATAATCAGGGAGCCAATCAACAGACTCCCTGGAGTCCCGCTCTCACTCCCAAGGCTTCAAAACACCAAAACACTCTTTAAAGTGAAAAAGTAAATTTATTAAACAAAAGTAGATAAGGAGCAACATAAGCTTCAGGAGGGGAAGAGCCAAAACAAATAACAAAGCAAACTAATTTTAGAGATACTAACCTAGAATTAAAATAAACGAAACAAAAGTACAAAAGCTTCCCTCCTAATTATCATAACCAGGAGGAAAGCGAATAATAAAAAAGGCACCCACCTCCCTACCATGCTCCAATTAGGTAAGGATCATGATTTAACAAAAAGAATCATAACCTAGCAAAAGATAGTGGTTTACATCAAAGGTCTCATAACAATCAGTTAACAAACACTATGGGCACCATGCTACATAGAGACCACATCTGTCTATCAGTCAAGGAAGCCATGAGAGTGGGGAGCCATAGATCCATGGTTCAGGAGACTTAAATACAGCCAATCACTCCAGTCACCAATCAGGGCCCTCGTAGCAGCTCCACCTGTGAGTCATTGCAGGAGAGTAACAAAAGAGAAAAGAAAACACGCCAGGAAAAACTAGACCACAAATACAAATCTTCCCTATGAACCACACAAAATACTAAACTCCCACGTAACAGCTTCCATTGGTCCGTGGCAGTTACACAATCGGTGGGTGTGTTCTGAAACTCCACTTTCTTTGACATGCATTTTTTTTTCCAGATTCATTTCTTCATTCTCGAGGTCTGAGCATAGAACAACATCTCCTGACTACACTGGAGTGTCGAATAGCTGAGCTGGCACAAATATATACGCATTACGTACGATCACTCACAAAGAGACTTTAAAGATTCAGAGTAAGCATTTAATTCAGTAGAAAGAAATTGCAAATGAAGCTTGGTGTTGATGACCCGAGTTATGCAAAAAGTGCGTAGAGAAACATCCAGACAAGTTTTCCAAAGCCATGAAAAGAATGAAAGGAAAGAGTAAAGATATAATGTAGCACGCATCAAATACAAAAAAAAAATGTTACACCATACTGCTGCAGCTGCTGCTGTTTTTCAATAAGCAAATTTAAAGGGAACAATAAATGAAATGCCAAACGAATATACAATAATAAACCTTTGTTTAAATCAAAAGTAAATCATGACACCACATAAAATATAAAAGGTGTAACAATTTATCAAGTTTAATAAAATAAATGAACACTAATAAAATAAAGTAACAAACTGATTCCAATATTTTTTTTCAACATCATGCTAAAGTTTTCAGACTATGAGCCATCCACACTTCCAATAAAGGACAGATTATGGAAATAGAATGGTTCTTTTGTATGGCAAACATGATACTTGACTCCCCAGCAAGCAATAGCCAGCACTTCAACATCTCGGTTAAATATAAACCCGATATAGTCTGTGTTACCCACTTCTAGCCCAAATAACTTTGAATTTGGTTTCATGTTGTTTTTGGCAAAATAACTTGGGAGATGTATGATACTCGTCCTGTAAGCAAAGTCAACAGCATTTACAAGGTGTTTGGTTTAATTTATTTGATATGTTCAATACTAGCCTACCTGGCAAATTGAGGCAATCTGTGGTCTTATTTTAACGGCTTGGCTATAGCCCTATATCAGACCAGCGATGAGCATGGCCAAAATAGCCTTAAAATCGTTAACATGTCATTTTGCCTATGCAGCTTCTTATCAAACCTTTTGAAACATTTAAATTTGCATTATTTTATATATTTTTTATTTTTTTTTTAAATAAGAAATGGATTTAAATAGATGGTTGTTAGAAGGTAACTGATAAAAAAAATAAATAAAAAAATAAAAACAGTTATATATCATTCTGAACAAAATTTATATTTAAGTCTACAAATTCCACTTTAACAGCACATGTGTTTTGATTAAATCATCGATGTAAATGAATATACAGGTAAGAATAAAAATCAACTCTAAACGTTATCACAAAATGATCACTAATAACACATGAATAGTGTGATTTACATTTAGGCTACAGAACTAACATGACTCACCATGTACAATAACACTGAAGCTCTTTTCACTGTCAGTATCGATGCTGCTTAACAGTAGTTTATAGACTCCAGAGTCTGTGTTTGTGATGTTCATGATGGTCAGAGATCCAGTCTGATGATCCAGCTTCAGTCTGTCTCTGAATCTCTCAGTACCTTCATTACACTGAACATCTGTACAGCTCTTACTGAGATCTCCAGTGATTTGAGCGACGAGTGTCTTTGAAATACCATCTAATTCTGTCTTGTTGGTTTGTTTCAACACCAGTGTGTAGAGTAACTGAATCTCCTTCCATCACAGACACTGTCAGCTGTCTGTATCAACACCAGATGCACCTGAAGAAGAAATATATCACATATTTTTAATCAAGTCACCATTTCTTCAATTCTTCCCAATGAATGCAGCTTAAAAATATAAAATAAAACTGCTCTGTTCCTCTGCATTAATGCGACACCATTGCATCTGAGATTTCAAACACTTCCCCTTAAAGCAAGTCTGTAATAATACACAACGTTTCAAACCAGTTAACATTTTTACATACCCTTGATTCTTAATACTGTCACTATTTAAATTATCAAAATCTGTTATATGTGTAGTGACTGTATGATTTTGAGGTCCATCTTCATAATAAAGACAACTGAAGGACTCAAAGACAAATATTACCCTACTAGAAGAGGAGAAAGAGAACAGACCTAACAGAACAAACTCAGCTTTGTCAAAGATTAATCCATATTAATTTATACAGTGAACACACTCAGAAGAATTAGAAAAACGAGGAGGAGTTTCAATTTCATGAAAGCGGTTGGAAATTGAGAAGATCTGGGAAGCAATGGTAAAATGATGATAATAATATATAATAATAATAATAATAATAATAATAATAATAATAATAATAATAATAATAGTAATAAACCTCTCTCAACCAACATTTCCTCACTAAAGCTCTCCTCTTTGACAAAGTCCATTATTTATTATAATTATTATACTGAATTTATGACGGAACACTGGCTTGTTAGATGTACAATAAGCACAATATGATTTATTTTGAAACTTCAAAAGTTAAAAATTCATAAGGTGACAAAACTCAATGTAACAACTGTCTGTCAGTTTGATGTGAAAGTGCATGTGAAGATGATAGATTTGATTTCAGTTATATTGTAATATTGACTCAAAGCTCACTTCTTCAAACAGGCCACAACAGAAACATTTACTGAGTTAATTTAAATATATCAGTTTTCTAAAACTGTTAAAGTAAAAAAGCACTGAATGACCAAAATGATACTCACCAGACACAGTAACTCTGAATGTCTTTATGATGTTGAATCTGCTGCTGTTAATCAGTAGTTTATATTCTCCAGAGTCTGTGGTTCTGGTGTTCATGATAGGTCAGAGATCCAGTCTGATGATCCAGCTTCAGTCTGTCTCTGAATCTCTCTTTACACTGATCATCTGTACAGATCTTACTCTGATCTCCAGTGATTTCAGCGATGAGAATCTCATTAAAATACCACATCTTTAAATCATTTAGGTTTTTACTACAGGATCTAAAGTGACAGATTCTCCCTCCTTCACTGACTTTCTCTTCATTTTTCTCGTTCAGCAGCAGGAACACCTGAAACACAAACCAACAGATGCAGGAGGATGTTTTGGGGAAAACATCACATAAGACTGAATAACTGTGGATATGAAAGTAATAAAACATGACCTCTTTATTTCTGCCTGAAAAGCAACTATTATTCTCATTTTGTGCTGTTAACCAAATTTAAAACCAAACACTTTGCACTTTGGGTTCCTGGTGGGTGGGGGAATGACTGTGGAATAAGAAATGGATTTAAATAGATGGTTGTTAGAAGGTAACTGATAAAACTAAAAAAAAAAAAAAAAAAAAAACAGTTATATATCATTCTGAACTAAATTTATATTTAAGTCTACAAATTCCACTTTAACAGCACATGTGTTTTGATTAAATCATCGATGTAAATGAATATACAGGTAAGAATAAAACTTACCTCTAAAGCGTTATCACAAAATGATCACTAATAACACATGAATAGTGTGATTTACATTTAGGCTACAGAACTAACATGACTCACCATGTACAATAACACTGAAGCTCTTTTCACTGTCAGTGTTGCTGCTGCTTCTTATCAGTAGTTTATAAACTCCAGAGTCTGTGTTTGTGATGTTCATGATGGTCAGAGATCCAGTCTGATGATCCAGCTTCAGTCTGTCTCTGAATCTCTCAGTACCTTCATTACACTGAACATCTGTACAGATAAAACTGAGATCTCCAGTGATTTGAAGCGTCGAGTGTAATTGAAATACCATCTAATTCTCTCTTGTTGGTTTGTTTCAACACCAGTGTGTAGAGTGACTGAATCTCCTTCCATCACAGACACTGTCCGCTGTCTGTATCAACACCAGATGCACCTGAAGAAGAAATATATCACATATTTTTAATCAATTCACTATTTCTTCAATTCTTCCCAATGAATGCAGATTATATAAAATAAAACTGCTCTGTTCCTCTGCATTAATGCTGACACCATTGCATTTGAGATGTCAAACACTTCCCCTTAAAGCAAGTCTGTAATAATACACAACGTTTCAAACCAGTTAACATTTTTACTGTCACTATTTAAATGATCAAAATCTGTTATTTTTGTGATAATTATTTATGAGATCCTTGTTTGTCCTGAAAAGTTAAACACCGTTTCCAGCATCCCTGCATAGTTTAATGCATTCCAGTGACTGTATGATTTTGAGGTCCATCTTCATACTGAAGACAACTGAAGGACTCAAAGACAAATATTACAAGTAAAACATTCAGCAATGCTAAAGAAAAAAAAATAATAATAATAAAAATAAATAAATAAAAAATAATAATAATAAAGAGCCTTTGGATGATCCGGAAATAGTTATTTTGTCTTCTTGGAAACATGTAAATATATTATGTCAGCTTCTGTACTAAAGGTCAGGGCTAAATTCAAAAATATGATCTTTGAACAAACTGAGGTGTTCAAATGTTTACACCCTGGCTCTTAATGCATGCTTCGTTTTTAAATTTTATAGCTGTGCTGTAATTACACACTATTCACCATAATTCTACCATTTCTATACAAATTTAATAATGTTTTGGAATTAACAGAGGCCTGGGATGTTAGAAATAATTACACTCAAGAACATTTTAAGGACAAAAAACAGACAAATGTCATGAAACATCTGAGCAATGTCTTGGGGTGTGGCGACTGTGGAGGAATAATTGAATTTGCCGTTATAATCGGAGATCACTGACTAGCGAAATGCCTCGCATACTGAGTCTGTCTGCAACACGATTCGCACCAAGTACAAACAAAAAAATATCTCCATAAATGCCTTGCATGGCCGTGCACATAACAAACAAACAAACAAAAATAAATAAATAAATAAATAAATAAATAAATAAATAAATAAATAAATAAATAAAACAATTCATTACTGTCAAATATAAGAATTGAGCAGGTTTGGCTTTGCAGACCTGGTTATGTCCAGTTATGAATAAATTAAATTATGGTATTCGCATGTACAATCATGCTCCTTATTGCCAGGGATATAATAATAATAATAATAATAATAATAATAATAATAATAATAATAATAATAATAATAAAACTATGAAATGCCATAAAGAAATATCATAAACACATAAAAATGTATTCATTTATTCATTTTTTTTTACTGAAAACACGTTTTAACAGAAAATTTAGGTTAGTACAAATCGTTAGAATACCGAAAGAAAGCTATTAAGCCTAAATGTCTTACCATGGTCGAGCAAACACCAGAACAATAAGGGCGAACTAAAGAGCAGCTTCATTTTCAGTAGGCTTTCTAAAAAATAAATGCAGATTTTAAAACAGGCTGTTCCTTCTCTTCAGTAAACCCGAAGCCATTGCGTCTTCTTCTTGTTAGCTATTTTTATTGTTTCACAGCGGCTGGTATCCAGTGTACTGGTGCATTAAGAAACCGTTGTGTCACGAATGAAAGTGAAAGTATAACTTGGGAGGCACTGCAGCGCGATGAATGAGATGTGTGGTCATGTTCTTTAATCTCCATTAGTGCTGGTTGTAAAGTTGCCACCCAATCAGAGGTTTGGCCCACCCTTGCCCCACACCACATAACAGCCAATCACAAAATTAAAATAACTGCCCCTTTTATCAAATCTAAAGTTACTTAATTGATACAAGATCTGTTAAGGGTCAAAAAAAGATAAATGCAAAAAGAGAATGTAAAAAATAACGCAACCATTTTATCGATATATATATAAGTTACTAAATAGTTCCAAAATATGTACAAAACATATTAAAAATGAAGAAAACACAACAATAACAAACAACCCTAACAATTGCCTTATCTATATCAATAGACATGTGAGATCAAAGCATTAAAGACCCCCAATCTGACCGGCCCACCTGGGATATCATTTGGCCCACCTTTCATCTCATATCTGGAGCGGGCCTGGTGTAAATGCTGTTTGATAGTGTAAGTACATAATTGTTTTGCTCTAAAAATTTGAAGGCAATTGAGCAAAACAGATCTTAATGTTGTAGTTTACATTTCTCTCTCTCTTTCTCTTGGTGCCTGCAATAGCCTATTTCAGAAATTAATACTTATAGTAGCCTATAATTTGTTGTTTTATTGTATTTGGTTATAGACATTATTTGTCTGGATGAAATCAAACATTATTAAGAGTAAGAGACCACTGCATAACGTGATTATTTAGCCAGTAATATTGTCTGTTTGTTATATATTCACAATAATTTATTCTGTATATTGAGGTTTTAATTTTGTTAATATTGTGATTATTATTTTGTTATTATCAAGCAAAGCATGCTGGGAACTACAGTCAATTCAATCATTTACTTAGCCAACAAACAATGATAAATGTAGTCTAACTAAAGATTAACCTTACATTGCAGAAATATAGGTGGGAAATACAAATATATATATATATATATAGTCATATATATATATATATATATATATATATATATATATATATATATATATATATATATATATATATATATAGTCATATATATTTTAATATATATAATATAAATAAATAAATAAATAAATAAAAGAACAAACCGCATAAATCTGAACATTTTCACACAGAAATGAACGCCTGGTACCAGAGAACAAATGCAATGTAGAAAGACATGCTCTCTCTCTCTCTCTCTCTCTCTCTCTCCACACACACACACACACACACACACACACACACACACACACACACACACACAACAGGTATGACTGCCAGAGAGAGCATTTGTATTTTTATTGTTATTTGATGTTCACTCTTCACTTGTTGATTTCTACATATTGCTGTTGGCTTTTATTACATATTATTTATTTAATTTATTATACATTCTTAAGTTAATTATAGTTTTTACTCTTGGTTCATTACGAAAATCATTCATATGCAACTACAATCTGTACAGTCTTGACCTTTAGGTATGTCTTATGTGGCATTTTTCTGTCAAATTTCTGTGGCATTTTTTTAACAACAGACGTTTCAAAATGCATCTAAAACTACTATTTGAAGGAATATTTATTTTTAATGTCTTTTCTAGTGTTTATATACACATACATTCACAAAATGTATCACAAAAGTTGTGATACAAGCAGTCAGCCACGTCCAGTAAAATGAATGGTTCTCTGTGGCCCTCTGCTGTTCAAAGTATTTATTTCTTAAACTGTAATCATTTTAGGTTTATCTCTGACCTACAGATGGCAGAATTCTACAACTAACACCTAGATCAAAACCCAGAAACAACTTAAATTAAATTTAGATCATCATTTAAGTGATTTTTCATAAAATGTAATATTTCACATGCAAGCTAATGGTGTAGTTTGGAATTGTGTGGTAAATAGGTACACAAGTACATCATATCTCCTAAAACACTGCATTAATAGATGAAAGTAAACAAACAAACACACACACACACATATATTGTTGGGGTGAAGGAGGACACGACTTCGAGGATGAGGGTAAGTTCCCAAAGGGTGGATTTTATTAAAAGGAAGGTGGTGATAGGCGTGCTGTGAGGCGGTTTGGTGCTTGGTGCTCGGCGCCTTTGCTTGTCGGTGCGCTGGTGCAGTGTGGGTCCGTGCTCTCCATGGTTGGTTGGGGCTGGCGGTCACACGCTGCTCTCGCGGCAAAGGGAAAGACAAGTTTAGCGAGTCTTGCGGAGACATCTCTCACCTCTGTTCCGGGTTGCATGGGCGCAGGTGTGGCCAGCTCAGCCCGTGATGAGCAGGTGCAGGTGTGCCTGCTCTGTTTCCAGGGCGCAGCTAACGAGGCTCGGGACACATGTCACCCTTAAGCGCGTCCTAGTCCTCTGGAGAAGCGGGAGATTGGGAGGGAGGGAGCGGAGCCTGACAGACCTGCAAGCTGCCCACAGGCAGGAGAGTCCGTCGGCTTGGCGTTGACCGCCCCCGGTGTTGTACGGTGAAGTTGAAGTCCTGGAGCGCAAGGAACCACCGCGCACCCTGGCATTGGTCTCCTTAGCCGGGCCATCCACTGCAGGGGCGTGGTCAGTCAGGGGTGAAGTGGCGGCCGAGGAGGTAGTACCTGAGCTCCAGGACTGCCCACTTGACGCCAACGCCTCTCTACCGGGCGTACCGCTGTTCTGCAGGGTCAGCTGGCTGATGAACATCACCGGGTGTTCCTCACTGTCGGTGGCCCTGTGACAGGACGGCTCCCAACCCGTGTCAGACGCATCAGTCTGCAGCAGGAAGGGGCGGTTGAAGTCGGGGCACGGAGGGCCGGTTCCGTGGTGAGGGCGCCTTGATCCGGTGGAACGCTGCTTCAGTCTCGAGGTCCACGAGACCTTCTCCGCTGCCCCTTCCTGGTCAGGTCTGTCAGGGGAGAAGCTAAGGAGGAGAAGTTGGGGATAAAGCAGTGGTAATACCGCCAACCCCAAAAAGGCCCGCACCTGTGTTTTGGAGGTGGGCGTGGCTGTGAGAGGATAGCTGCCACCTTCTTCTCTTGAGGTTTAATAAGGCCAGCGCCCACCTGGTATCCCAAGTATTTGGCTTTGATGAGGGCCAGATGACACTTCCGGGGTTGGCGGTCAGGCCAGCCCGGGTAGTTCTGTCAGCACTCCTGCAGCCGCTCCAGATGGTCCTCCCAGGTCTCGAGTGGATCACACGTCATTGAGGTAGGCCGCCACGGGGCCTGGTGCAGCCGGGAGGAGGACGCCCATCAGCCGTGGAAGGTGGCCGGGCCCCTTGTAGGCGAAGGGAATGACCCGGTACTGCCAGTGGCCACTTGGGGTAGAAAAGGCCGCTTTTGGTTTTGCCTGATCCATCAAGGGGACCTGCCAGTAGCCCTGGTGAGGTCGAGAGTGGAAATGAACCGGCCCTTCCCAATCGGGTCCAGTAGCTCGTCGACGCTGGGCATGGTAACAGTCAACTCGAGACCTCGCTCAGGCGGCAGAAGTCGTACAGAAGCGGAGGGTGCCTTCGGCTTCGGAACCATGACGATCGGGCTGGACCATGGGCTGCATGATGGTTCAATTACCCTCAACCTCAGCATCTCCTGTACCTCCTCCTCGATGGCGTGTCGCCGAGCCTCCGGACACGGTAGGGCGCTGCGGACGATGGTCCCGTGGGTCCGCCAGGCTGGGGAAGAACACATCCGGAAACTGACTGACCAGGTGCTGCAGCTTCGACTTCTGGGTGGCGGAGAGTTGGGGGTCCATATGCACAAACACGGAGTCGAGCTGGTGTAGGCGGAGAGCTGGGGCCAGGTCCCACCCAGCGCCGGCAGATTAATGTGGTAGAGTTGATCCTCCCTCCTTCTACCGGGCTGCCGCATACGGCACGTCAACGGGCCGACCTTTTCCGTAACGGTGTAGGGACCCTGCCAGGTGGCCAAGAACTTGCAGGCGCCATGGGCACCAGCACCAGGATGTGGTCTCCTCGCTGGAACTCCCGTGGTTGGGCTGCCCGGTTGTAATGCCTGCTGCGCCTGCTGTGCCCTGACGAGGTGTTCCTGGACGATGGGCATCACTTTGTCAATCGGTTCCCTCATCTCACACACGCAGTTCAATGGTGGTCCGTGTACCGCCGCTGTTGTTCCCAGGCCTCTCGGCAACGCCGAGCAGACCGCGGGCTGTGGCAAGAGCAGTTCAAATGGGGTGAAGCCCGTAGGCCTGAGAGGATTTCTCAACGCCGAAGAGCACGTGGGGAGCATCTGGTCCCAGTCCCGTTTGTCTTCGGCTGCCACTCGGCGCAGCATCAGCTTCAAGGTCTGGTTGAACGCTCGACGAGCCCGCCGGTCTGGGGTGGTACACCGTGGTGCGGAGTTGTTGAACCCTGAGGAGCTTGCAACGCCGCCATCATCCGGGACATGAAGGGGTACCCTGGTCAGTCAGGATCTGGGAGGGGATGCTGACCCGGCTGAACCAAGGAATAGTTCCTGGGCTATGGCCTCGTGGTGGCTTTAGGAGGGAATGGCCTCAGGATACTGGGTGGCATAGTCCACGCATGACCAGGATGTGTTCGTGCCCCGGCGGACTTCGGCAGCGGCCCCACCAAATCCATCCCAATCCGGCCGAAGGGCACGCATGAAGTGGGGTGTTGAGTGTGGAGCTCCTTTCCTTCGCCACCCTCACCTGAGCCCAGCAGTGTTTGAGGTGATCGCCCTGCTGCTACCTGAGAAACCCCAGGCACTCACCACCCCTGGGGCTGTCAGAGGCCAGCAGCACGGACGCCTTCGGGCTTTCCTGCTGGGCTTCTTGGTTGGGGGCGGTTCCCCGGCTGGGCTGTCGGGCTGGGTGACGGCGGAGATAGGCGGTCGAACCCTGGCCAGTCCCTTCCCAGTAGGACCGGATGGTAAGGTCGTCCCTGGGGAGCGGGAGCTTCAGTGGGCATGGGCTCATCCTGGGGCCGGGAACCGCTGGCCTGCTCACCGGAAGCTGGGTGCCCTGCTGGACTCGAGGATGAAGGTAAGTTCCCGAAGGGTGGATTTTATTAAAAGGAAGGGTGGTGATAGGCGTTGCTGTGAGGCGGTTTGGTGCTCGGCGCCTTTGCTTGTCTCTCACCTCTGTGCCAGGTTGCAGGGTTTAAAAGAGCAGCCTGATGGGGTGCAGGTGTGGCCGCTCAGCCCGTGATGAGCAGGTGCTGGTGTGCCTGCTCTGTTTCCAGGGGCTGAGCTGAGAGAGGTCGGACACATGTCACACTATATATATATATATATATATATATATATATATATATATATATATATATATACACACACTATATATATATATATATATATATATATATATATATATATATAGTCATGGCCAAAAATATCGGTAATCCTCCAGCAATCACTACTAAGTGACCTGATTGTATTTATTTTAATTTATATTGTCTGTGAAATGTATAGGATAATAAAATGTTTGTCCAATCACATCCAAGGACTACGATAGTCTGTCCTTCCTGCCTGTTAACATATGCATTTGCATACCTCCGCACCCTGTACGCGCAGACATGATAAGTCATCAACATTACGCTAGTGTAGACTCGCGCAAGAACTGAAGGTGGTATTATTGTAATTTTATGTGCTTTATATTGTAATGTTTTCTCACAGGTGAATGAGAAATTAAGTAATCTGACAGTGTTGCATTCAGTTGAAGATATGGCTTTGGAGAGTGATTTTGCAGGAAGAGTTGGACCTTTTGCTTGCTATTGCTACCTACCTTTGAAATTAAACTTGTTAATGCTTTCAAAAATTATTTAACATTAAATGTTTAATTGCATACATTAATGCTTTAACTTTGATAGCCTTAATAATAAGATAAAGAAACGGATCTAAATTTTGCCGTATTTAACTTGCTGTTTACGCTTAAAATTCGCGTGTTTTGACCCCTTGGCCTTCCATACTGATTGGTTAACGCGGCGCGAAATTTCGCCAAAGTTCAGATTTTCAACTAGCGCGAATCGCGTCATTCGCGCCGCCTCATTCGCGCGAAACGTGCCGCAGGATGTCTATTCGCGTCTTTGCATTGACTTAACATGTAAATCACTCACGCTTAACGCTTCATTCGCGTCTGGTGTGAACGCACCATCTTTGTTTATAAGTATCATCATCTCTCTTATTTTTTTTTTTTTTTTTTTTTTAGCATGTTAAAGAGGAAGATCATGTGGAGTATCTACCTGTGCAATGAGAAGATGATCTTCAGTCTTCAGTGTTTTCTATCAGATCAGTGTCACTGCTTTTACTAGGAATCTCCTGCAACAACCTTAAACTCTGAGTCTTGGGATGAGTTTAGGGATTGATGGGAATCAACACGAGTGATACTAAGATTGATTACTGAAATTATCCCCTAAAAGCAGTTGCCATTGTCTAATTTATTTACATCTGCATATTATTCTGGTTTGATCTGTTGGGTGGGAAAACATATTGTGCATGAGAATATGTCTACTTTTAGATGATTGTGTTTGATGTCTGTTTTTGTGTGTCTGTGTGAAAGCAGCTGAAGGCATTTTTCCATTCTTGTTCATTTGAAACCATTTGACTTCTGCTTTAGACAAAACAGTTTTCCTACTAAATACTAAATCAGACAGATAAAAGATTCACTCAAATCAAATAATATTACTGTGATATCTTACACTTCTGTGAAATATTATATATATATATATATATATATATATATATACATACATATATTCATGACCTCACATACTGTGACCCTGCAGATAAACAGTGCTAGTGTCAGGAGTTATTTCCAGCTCTAGCATGAGGTAGCAACGCTTTTTTTAAGAGGAACTGTTCTTGATCTCACATCCATTTTAGAAACAGGGCTCCAGACTATAACATAGCCTACTTATTCCCTCTTTTGCAAAACATTCTGTTGCAGCTCAGAATCAGAATCAGAATGACCTTTATTGCCAGGTATGTTCACACATACGAGGAATTTGTTTTCGTGACAGAAGCTCGCGAGTGCAACAGAATGACAGCGACAGAACAAAAACACATAATAAAGAATAAAAAATACAAAATACAAAAAAAATACCAATAAGTAGGTAAGGAATGAAAATATACAAATTGACAATTGTATGGCAGGTATATTACAATGAGTAGTTGTGTATGTACAGGTATATTATGTGCAAAAATTTAAGGTACACTATGTGTGTTAGATAAACAAGTGTATGTGTATGTAAATATAAATAGTGTAGTGTGTTCCACAGTTATTATCAAGTGTTCATTAGATGGATTGCCTGAGGGAAGAAACTGTTCCTGTGTCTGGCCATTCTGGTGCTCAGAGCTCTGAGTGTCGACTCAGATGGCAACAGTTCAAACAGGGAGTGTGCTGGATGTGAGGGGTCCGAGTGATTTTGCCAGCCTTTTGCTCACTCTGGATAGGTACAGTTCTTGAATAGAAGGGAGGGTTGTACGATGATTAGCCAGCAGTCCGGACTACCCTCTGTAGTCTCTGAGGTCAGATTTGGTAGTTGAGCTGAACCAGACAGTTACTGAAGTGCAGTGGACGGATTCATGATGGTGGAGTAGAACTGTTTCAGCAGTCTTGTGGTAGGTTGAACTTCCTCAGTTGGCAAGGAAGTACAACCTTTGTTGGGCCTTTTCACAATGGAGTTAATGTGAATGTCCCACTTCAGTTCCTGAGAGATGGTGGTTCCCAGTAATCTGAATGACTCCACTGCAGTCACAGTGCTGTTCATGATGGTGAGTGGGGGGAGTGCAGGGGTTTCTTCTGAAGTCCACATCATCTCCACTGTTTTGAGCGTGTTAAGCTCCAGGTTGTTGAGACTGCACCAGACAGCCAGCTCTTTAACCTCCTGTCTGTAAGCAGACCTGGCCTGAATGAGGCCGATGAGTGTGGTGTCGCCTGCAAACTTCAGGAGCTTGACAGAGGGTCATTAGATGTGCATTCGTTGGTGTACAGGGAGAAGAGCAGTGGGGAGAGAACACAGCCCTGGGGAGCTCTGGTGCTGATTGACGGTGCTGGATGTGTATTTTCCCAGTCTCACTAGCTGCTGCCTGTCTGCCTGTCAAGCTGTTGATCTATGACAGACGGAGGTGGGAACGGAGAGCTGAGTTAGTTTGGGCAGGAGGAGGTTTGGGATGATCGTGTTAAAGGCGAGCTGAAGTCCACTCAGCTCAGTGCCATTAACAAAAATCATCAGCCTAAAGAACCCTTGGAAATATTATTTATTTATTTATTTTTTAACAAAAATGCCATTTCATAAACAACTAGATTAACTTATAGATTTCAAACATTTTTAAAGACATTAAGCAGTCTAAATTAAGAACTAATAAACAAATGAGCAATAGCATAAATAAATCCTACTGAATGAAGTCCAATTAAAAATCTAATTAATAAAATGTAAAATAATACTACATCATTTTCTTTTCTAAATAAAATATGGAGTAATCCTTATGAAATGTACTTGTTTGCGTTTCGATGCACAGAACGTGTCTGATATGGTGCATGTAGCTTGATGGACAGTAACTAAGTACATTTACTTGAATATTGACTTTAGGTCACCCCTTTTTTTTTTTTTTCTTGAAACCTATGACTTTAACTTCACTAAATTTGAAAGACAAATATTGTACTTTTCACTCCACTACATTTCTATCAAAGTCGTTACTATGTAGGAGCTTTTGAAAGTCAATGAGTGATTTTTTCTTCCTAAAATGTGACTTTCATTTTCATACAGTTTATCAGTAATCTCCTTGTACACTGTAAAAAAAATAACCCTGAAAAAAACGGTAAATGACTGGCAGCTATGGCTAGCCAAAAAACGTAAAATTACAGTAAAATATCTTAATTAAAATTAAAGTGGAAAAACAATAATTTTACATAAATTTTATGAAAGGTTTTACAAGTTTTTTTTTTTTTTTTTTAATATTTTTATTTTTCAATTACGTTAATTTACTTTAAGTTTATTTTCTTTTTTGGCAGCCATAGCTTACAAAAAGTAAGTTAACTGATAAATAAAGATTTTCACCCATTAAAAATAGTTAAAATACAAGGGCTGGATGAAATATAGCATCATATCATATGCAAATACAGTGTGTAAACCAGGAGGGTCAAATTCTGTCAGGGAGGAGTCACATCAGGTTGAGTGTTTTAGCAGAGGTTTTATTAGATCAGTCACTGAACCACAGAAGAAAATGTTTCACATGTTTGTTTTGTTCTGTTTGTGCTGCTGGAGTCTGACTGGTAAGTTCTAAAACATTTTTATGGTTTATTTTTTTTCTGAGCTACTGCTATTGTTAAGAATTAGACTATTTTATCTGCTACTGTCTGTACCAAATAAATCATTACTATGATATATACTTGCATCGAATTCAGGTCATTTTGGAATTTAACACTGGGCTGGAAAGTGCAAAAATAAAATTCTAAAAAAAAAAAAAAACATGGCAACTCAGAAAGCCAAAACCTTCCACTGAGTTGCTTTGAAATATCTTTGTTTAACTTAAAATCTATTTCTAAAGAATTACATGCTTTTAAATTTGTAAAATTTCTGCAGTCATCATAAATATCTACAAAAGTCATGAAAAGTCATTAGTCCAAATCTGGGAGCCCTGAGAGCATGAGAGACAGTAATAAAACAGTGAGTTTGTTTTATACTGATCCAAGTGACTCATTTACTAAGTATTGAAAATATTTAGCACAGCTAAAAAAATTAACTTTACACATTGGTTTTGCTCCACAGCAGAAAACTTTAAAACAAATTTCAGTATATATCCCTGTTCATATTGTGTCTCTGCTGCTGTTGTTATTTTTTCATTTCATATGTAAATGATTTCAGGATTTGTAAACCAACAGGAGCATTAATCTGTGACAAAACCTCTTCATGTTCATCAGGTGTGTTTGGTGCAGAAACAAATGAAATACAGTCAGTGTCAGTGATGGAGGGAGATTCTGTCACTTTAAAAACTAATGTTACTGAATTACATGGAGATGATGACATAGCATGGAAATATGGAGCTGAAAAGTCTCTCATAGTTAAAATCAGCAATGAGAAACAAATCTTCTCAACATATGATGTTCCTGATGAGAGATTCAGAGACAGACTGAAGGTGGATCATCAGACTGGATCTCTAACTATCATGAACATCACAACTCAACACGCTGGAGTCTATGAACAACAGAGAAGGGGAGCTAAACTGTCATCAAAAACATTTAATGTTTCTGTCTATGGTGAGTAGAGATCATTTGTCCTGCTATTCACATATTCTTGTTTTATAGATTGAGGTGACATATTGTATAAAAACTCACTCAACACTGTTGTAGATCAGACTAAATAACTTGCACCAATGTCTCTCTTTTACTTTCCTCCTCATACTCCAGAATCAGATTCTCTGACAGTGTTGATCTCTTTTGCTGTTGCTGAATCTCTGTTGATTGTCGCTGGATTTGGGATCTTCTGCATTTGCTGGAAATGTAGAAAAACTGATCAAGAAGGCAAGTGTTACCTACACTCTTAAAAATAAAGGTTCCCAAAGGGTTTTTTGCAGTGATACCTTTTTTTTTTTTTTTTTGGTTCCCCTAAGAAACTTTCAGTGAACAGTTTCCATCCTATTTTACAATTTTGAAGAGCATTTTAGAAATCTAAAGAATCTTTTCTGCATTTGAAAGATTCCATGTATGTTTAAGAGTGTACTGATTTTAATCAACTGATAGCTCAAATTGTAATTTAATATAATTCATGAATGTAAACGATTTAGTTCCTAAATAATATGTGGTTATTGGTTATTGAGTAGCTGTCTTTATTCATGTCCCATGCAAAAACTCATTCTGTTTTACTGTTTTACTTTGCTAGTAGTGGCTGAAAAGTAATAATGTCATACATAATAATGTTAATGAATTAATGATGTTTTATTGTTTTATTAGGCATTATATCTAATTGTGTGCATTAGTGATTCAACTTTGAAAGCCCTAAAATAACACATCTAAAGAACATCTAGTTGAGTTGTGTCCATTATTCATCCATCTATTTGAGTTTGAATCCATTCCTGTTGATCAAACAGTTCAGATTTGTGAAGATGAGATCACTCATGTTGTCATGATACATGAGCCAACGTTCTCTGAAAGAAATGCACATACATTGGTAAGAAAATTTATTTTTAAATATCTTGTGTGTCTCTGTATCATTACAGCAGTGAGTCAGATGTAGATCAGTGTGTGTTTGTGTTTTTGTCTGTATAATTATCCATCATATAATAACATAAAAGAGTAATAGATATTTTCTTTCTTCATTGTAGTTCCAGAAGAAGCCATTTTACTGTTAAATGTGTATCGCTGGCATACAAGACCTCTGAGTAAGATATTTTGTTATTATTTATTTACATTATTTATTTTGAATTATGGTTTTAAGAGTCTATCTGTAAATAAAAGGAGTTAGATTAAAGGCACAATATGTGCAATTTTTTTTTTTATTAAAATATCCAAAAACTACTATAACAGTATTATATATTTTGCTGACTTGTGTACTTACATTATGCCAGATGTATCGAAGAATGTTTAAATCCAGAGAAATAAGCAATTTTAACTAGTGACATGGGCTGTGTCATTGTGTCACCTGGCAATGACGCCATAACCCCTTGATTTCGTTTTTGTTTTGTAGAAAACATGGCAACATCAACACCAGCTTTAATATGTTGTGTGTTTTAATAGACCGGTGACGACCGCAGAGTAGCATTATAACAGAACTTCAAATGTATCTAGTATGATAAAACAGACAAAACATTTATTTTCCCCAAAACCATTGATGTAGTTGTTCTTTATTTAACATATTTTATTATATCTTATGTTATATTTTTTTCCAGAAAGATGAAGAGGAGGATCAAGTAGACTATGTGCCTGTTAGCATAAGAAGATAATCAAACTTAAATCTTTTTTAATGTGATGATTTTTAATAGGAAACTCCTGTGAACTTAGAGTTTGAGTCTGTTGTATTAATATTAAGATTTATATTCATGGGAATATGCATGTCTATATATTACTGACCTTTCATGCCTTGATAAGCCGTCAAGTTTCAGTACTTATTTCCATCATTAGTGGTGCTAGTGAAGAGCTATTCTTGTCTAGGCCTATATCACATCCTGTTTTTATAAAGATCTTTTCTTTGTCTGACAATGCCTTGGAATCATTTTAAGAATAAATTCAATGTTTGATTCACTGTTGTAATGTTTATGGTATCATGCAAATATGTAGTGGATAATAACTGATTAAGTTTTCATCAGTTTTGGGGAGTAACTAACTAAAATGAGAAATTCTAGTAAGACTTATTTTTTTCAGTAGTGCTGATGTCCAAGGCAAAACAAAAAACAAGTACACCAAAAATAATTGAAACACCTTTATCAACATCTTAAGTCTTTTTACTCACTTTCAGTTTTACTGTGTTTTGCCTTTGCTGGAGTGTAGCAGCTTCTAAGCACTAAATGTCACATGACCAATTACTATATTGAAACTCCTTCCAGACAGCAGGAAAAACCATAGACTGCATGAAAACATGGACGTAGTGTCCGTGGCGTCACCTGTAGGCTTCCAAGCAGCGTTCAGTGTCAGCAGCAGCAATCTACCTGTCACTCAAGTGGCCGCCTCACAGTTGTCATGAAGGGTCAAATTAACTATATAGACCAAAATAATTTTTTGAACCAGGCTGTAAACATGTTTTTCTGCTGTAATGTTTGGCATCTTAACATGGGAGTCTAAGGGATTGACTCCTTTGCAGCCAGTCTCTAGCGGCCAGTTGATGAATTACAGTTTAAGTCACTTCCTTGTTGGCTTCAGGAGAGAGAAAAATCACCCCCATCAGTCACTGAAGAAATATCTACAATCATACCATGAATTATTAGTTATTAGGGTTTAGTTAAATCTAAAAGTAGGTGTTATTATAATAGAATGTTTGCATAATCGCAGCTTAGAGCTGTGTGGTGTTCAAAATAAAATATCACGTCTGGAACAATTATATTAAGGTGTGCTGTGTGCTTGTTTACCGGTCAAAAGATCCCACCTTAAAGGGATAGTTCACCCAAAATGAAAATTACCCCATGATTTACTCCTCTCAAGCCATACTTTAATGATAATAGATGCCTTCTGAAATGAATTGATGCATTTGTGTGAGAATAATATCCATATTTAAAACTTAATAAACCATAGCACTAACATTAAGAACTGAATAAATATACACAACAATTTAAAAATCTCAAGATTTTCATTGGGTTTTATAGTAAAATGTAGTTCATCCACAGCTCATACACTTTTCTTCTACTTTTAGCCATTTAACGCAGTCAGGCAACTACCTTACAAAAGTATTTTAAATGATAAAAATAAACAAGATTTTCAGTCATTAAAACGGTTAAAATACAAGAGGCTGGATGAAATATAACATCATATCATATGCAAATACAGTGTGTAAACCAGGAGTGTCAAATTCTGTCAGGGAGAGGAGTCACATCAGGTTGAGTGTTTTAAGCAGAGGTTTTTTAGATCAAATACTGCACCTCAGAAGAAAATGTTTCACATGTTTGTTTTGTTCTGTTTGTGCTGCTGGAGTCTGACTAGTAAGTTATAAAACAGCTACGCTGTTGTTAAGAATTAGACTATTTTCATCTGTACCAAATAAATCATTATTGTGAAATCTACTCACAATGATTTCCGACTTTTTGAATTTAACACTGAAGTGTACAGGGCTGAAAAAATTGCAAAAATAAAATGCTTAATTAAAAAAAATGTCTTTGTTTATGTTCTGCATGGTGACTCAGAAAGCCAAAATGTCCACTGAGTTGCTTTCAAATATCCGACCTTTTAGTTTTTCTTCCATTTTTTTTTTTAATTAAAATCTATTTTGAAAGAATTCCATGTTTTAAAATTTTTCAATGCAGTCATCATAAATATCTACAAAAGTCATGGAAAGTCATTAGTCCAAATGTGCAAGAGCCCTGAGAGCATGAGAGACAATGATAAAACAGTGAGTTTTTTTTTTTATATATATATACTGATAAAAGTCTCATTTAAAATATTCAGTGTGGTAATGATATTCTGATATTCATCAGTGTGTCTGATCTCAGCATCAGTCTCTTTCTACCTCTGGAGGTGGAATATCAGGATAAAAACACATACAGCTGTGTGATCAACAATCCCATCAGCAACCAGACTCAGCAGCACTGATATATATACAGTATATCAAAACAGTTCAGACTGATGCAGAAGAGATCACTTGATCCGACATTCCACAAAAGAAATGCACAGAAATCAGTAAGACAAACTATTCCTAATTCAAGTTACTCTGTCTAATAAACTCAAAAAAAGCAGAATCTTTAAACCTTCTATTAACAATACAAACTTCAACTTTCAGTAAGTTACAAAATGAAATGCACTCAAGAAACAGTTTGTTCAATGAAATTAATTTATATTATGTAAAATGATTAAGTTCTGTTTTACAAATTTAAGTGGTCTGAAACTTGTGTTTGTTTAGAAACTCACCGGTAAACCATCTGAAAGCATCACACATCAGATCAGATTTTAGTGTCCGATTGGGCATTAATTAAATTCATCACATGCTATGTCACAATTAAAGGAATCTGTCTTTCTAAGAGAGTCACACTTCTCTTTGTTTATAAGTATCATCTCTTGCTAATGTTTTTTTTTATTTTTTAGCATGTTAAAGAGGAAGATCATGTGGAGTATCTACCTGTGCAATGAGAAGATGATCTTCAGTCTTCAGTGTTTTTCTTTCAGATCAGTGTCACTGCTTTTACTAGGACTCTCCTGCAACAACCTTAAACTCTGAGTCTTGGGATGAGTTTAAGGATTGAGTGAGAATCACCATGTATGATACTTAAAAGACTGATAATTGAAATGATCCCCTAAAAAAAGTAGCCATTGTCTAATTTATGTACATCTGCACAGAATTATGGTTTTATCTGTTGGGTGGAAAAACAACTGAAGGCATTTTTCCATCCTGTTCATTTGACTTCTGCTTTAGACAAAACAGTTTTCCTACAAAATACTAAATCTGACAGACAAAAGATTCACTCAAATCATATAGCAATATTACTGTGTCTGTGAAATATTATATATATATATATATATATATATATATATATATATATATATATATATATATATATATATATATATATATATATATATATTATTATTATTATTATTATTATTATTATATATATATATATAACCTCACATAGCGTAACGTGCAGATAAACAGTACTAGATTCAGGAGTTATTTCTAGCACTAGTAAGAAGAACTGTTTTGATTTCACATCTTTTTTTAGAAACAGGGCTCAGACTATAACATAGCCTACTTATGTCTTTTGCAAAACATTCTGTTGCAGCTCAATGCCATTAAGAAAAATCAGCCTAAAGAACCCTTGCAAAGAGATCTTTTTTTTATAGCAAAAATGCCATTTCTTTAATAATTAATTGATTTCAAACATTTTAAAGACAAGCAGTTGAAAATAACTAATAAATTAATTAGCAATAGCACAAATACAAACTTAAAGTCAAATGCAAAATAAGTTTAATCAAATGTAAAATAATACAAAATTTTTTTTCATAAATAAAATATGGAGTAATCCTTATGAAAGTTACCTGTACATATGTGTTTCTGAGCTCACACATTTGGAGCACAGAACAAGGCTGTGATACAGCGTGTGTGCGAGTACTAAACTAAGTTCTCTTTATATCTTATTGAGCTTAAACTGTCAAATACAGTTTATGTCAGAAACACAGAAGTTACATAAACAGTTAGTTAGAGCATTGCATTAGAGCTAAAGGTTGTGGGTTCAATTCCCAGGGAACACACATACCGTTATAAAAAAAAATATATATATATATATATATATAGGCTGAATGCACTGTAAGTTGCTTTGGATAAAAGTGTCTGCTAAATGCATAAATGTAAATGTAGTTATGTCTGTGAACAAACAGCTGGAAAAGAAATTGCTTGTGTATATTAGCTCTGTGTGAGAGCAGTGTAACATGCATACTTACTGGTGTCATAAATGTGAATAAAACAACAGCAGACTTGCGTTGGCCTGTCCTTCCTGTCCTGTGCAACTTCTGCTGGATCACAGCAGTGAAGACAGCATCCTCACTTTCCAGCACCTCTGCAAATCTTGTTTTGATTGCCTGAAATGATAAGAATAGAAAGAACCTATTATACTATTTGTTAAGATCCACACACAAAGACACGTTCTCTCACACACAATCACAGAGCATCATACATTATTATCAGTTTAAAATTATATTTGTTTATGACTAGTGTTACGCCTTCTTAATGGTTGTTATTTTTATTAGCGTCCAGGAAAGCAACACATTAATGGATGATAAAAGGAAATGATTGAAAATAAGGCAATCGTTTGTTACCAGAAAATGAATTGTGTAGTAAGGAACAAACTGAGAAAAAATAGATCGATAAACATTTAGTTAATGATTTTCACCAAAAGCACCAATTGCTCTACACATCTTTACAGTGACAATGGAATTTCAAAAGATAAGAAAACCCATATTAACAAATAATATTCAAATTCAAGAATAATAAACCCAAGAGTGAGACAAGAGCGAGCGAAAATTCTTTGAAGAGTCACAACATAGTCAACAACGCAACACTAAGAACAGCAGAGCAATTGGGAAAACACAAACCCACAGTAACAATCACAACTGAAGAACTCAATGTGTGGACAGCAAAGCCAACAAACTAACACACACCCAGAAAAGCGTCGCTCCTGTCCAGCGTCACTTCTGACTCCTTATACCCCTCGTTAGACTCGATTGGTTCCTTGAGCTTTGTCACGGCCAAAATGAAGAATGACAGAGAGCTCCTCCAATCACAGGGACCGAGAGATAAAGACAGGGAAAAATACAAAAGGATGGGGAAAAAAAACTTTCTGAACACTCAGGACGTAACAACTAGCCTGTACTATTTCTTTATAGTACATCATCTCTAGTCCCAGATCATAACTGTAAAGCCTAGAATATAAAGCAGTTCATTTTCCAAATAAATAACTGGTTAAAGATATTTAAATAAATTAAAGTTCTTACTGTGACAACTGCCTTTGGAAGGTCAACTAGGATTTGCAGGGCACTCTTCAGTTCCAAGGTTTTGAAAATCAATGTCTCCGATGTGGGTAGGTGCATACCATATAAACAGTTGTCTTCACACTAAAAAATGTAACCACCTGTCAACATCAGTACATGAAACAAGGTTTAAAGTGTGTGCAGCACATCTCAGATGTGGCGGCAAAGTGATCACAACTTCACCACCACCATCATCACCAGCACTGTTTTGCAAAACATCATTAATGTCTGTAAAAGTCACATCATGCTCAGAGTCCTCCTCTCGCACTGGCTGGTATCTTTTGAAGGTCTTGCTGAAATAAGAGCCATTATCCATGACAGTTGGTGTAATTTAATGTTGTCAAGCTCAATTGCAATTATGTCATGAGGATGAAAACCCTTGAATCTTCTGCTTGCTAGTGCTGCTTTCCCTTGCTCAATGCTGTTTGGATTTATCCAATGCTCTGTTATGCCAAGGTAGATTTTATTATGTGCCATCAAATGTCGAGTGGTTCTGTCTCCTCCTTTTGTAGTGGAGATCACGTTATCACCTGCGTTCTTAGCCACTTATTTTGTGGTGGCATGTGATGGCGTGAGGTGCTTCATTAGATTAGAAGTACTTGCCACCGACATGGAGAGACTCTTTCTTTCTGGGCATAAGTTGCCGCTTACATAAACATTCTTGCCTTTCATCTCAAAAGGGAAAAGTAGTGCTTATACTTCCAGTTTGTGACAGTTACCTTTGAACTCGTTGGACTTGCCATCGATTAGACAAATTTACTCTACCTATGCCAATCATCAAAGTCGATTGTATGTTGTATACCTTAATATATTAGCAGATTCCCAGGGATCTCAAAGAAAGAAAATACTGAGTGGAGAGCTTTGCTCCTTTTTTATGCTTGCCTTGCCTCAAAGATATTCTTCCATCAAAGTATCTTTGCCATTTTGCACTATAAGTGCAAGCTGTCTACCTGCTTCTGGGTGACAGCATTTCAAAAGATGGATTTCATGGGCCTGATGTGGGCTGGATCTGGGCCAACATTATGTTGCTGTCTGGGTGAGTTTGTGTTTTGTTTACAGGTTTTGTATGGAAAAAGTCTATGACATTTAATGTCCACTTGCTACATCATTTGTCAGTGAGTGTTGAAAAGCTGGGGACCACTTTGGGCTCATTCAGACTATAACTTTGAAAATGGCAATGGACAGCTTGTAAAACTTGTTAAAAATGCCAGGAGGCCACTTCAAATTGTTAACAAGTTCATTATGGATAAAACTCTTCTGATGTTAGCCAGCCCAGACACAATCAGTGAGAGCACACTTTCGAGTTTTGTAGAGATGTGGCTGAAACAGATAGACTTAAGCATTCTCACACAGTAGTTGATGTCAGTCTAAGATCAGTCTAGTCAAATGACACTGTAGTGCTTTTGAAGGATGGAACGTTTGGCATTGTCAACAAGATGTTAATTTTGTGTATTGATGAGTCAGAGAGCTGCATTGTTCTGTTAAAGAAATCTGTCCTGTTGGTGTGCCCCTTTTGCAGAATGGGAGATCAAGGAATTTTCTTCCCACATTTTGGCATGCCCTTCTCATTTAGGTCAATTATGGGCAGTTCCCCATAATTTTGAAATAGTATACAAATGCTTGCACATTAACTTCATTAATGAAAGCGCTCAGGTTACGAATGTAACCATGGTTCCCTGAGTAGGGAGCGAGACACTGCGTCCTCTAGGGGTCGCTATAGGGAACAACTTCGTGCGTGACCGTGTCTGAAAGCATACAAATGAAAAAACACCAGCGAGTTGGCGGCGACAGCCTCTGGCGTCACTACCGGTGCGACTATAAAACAGGCACTGGTAAAAACACGTCATTCACTTCTTCGTCTGAAGCTTGCGTCCGAGCATGGCAGGGAGCTAGAGGGCGCGGTGTCCGTTCCCTACTCAGGGAACCATGGTTCATTCAGAACCTGAGGCGTTCCCTTCAAGGGAACTTGAACTCGTCCTCTAGGGGTCGCTATGGGGAACAGTATACCGCCGCCATGTTGAGGGGAGTGCAGGCCAGAATCATGAACACTAGAGTACCAACTCTACCATTTCAATGGGAGTTGCCCCCAGGACGTTTAGGCGGCTGTCTGTGACAATACCCCTTACGCCAAAGGCCTAAGCTACATACCCAACTTAATTGTTAGGGCCTCGCCCGGTGGTAGAAACTAAAGGCTTGGAATCAGGAAAGATTCCTTTAAAGGGATCTGACTAGGAACCTAGCATTTTATACTAAGTCTTGCCTGTCACACAGGGCTACAGCTTGCTTCCATAAAAGCTTGCTGAAGGAGCTGTCTCAACAGATCTCCAGTAGCAACACCCTGTTTAGATAGGTATCCGAGGATACATGGGTGGAGTGGCCAAGATGAGCGGGCTTTACCACTCAAGAAAGGGCACGGAACAACCCTGACGGAGCCCCTCACCATATAGGATTTTAGAAAGAGCGAGAGTACTAGCGTGCAAACTTACCACAGTGTGGATTTCAGAAAGTGTGCAAAGACTTCACGTGCACACTTACCATATCATGGATTTTCAAATACTGTTCTAAGGAAGGGCTCTGTGGCACTCTGATAGAGCAGCTCATAGATGGAATGGTGCATCTCAAAAAAGTATGTTTGAGAGTCATCAACTCGATCTGTGGAAATAATGCTGGAGCTCTGGGAAAACAGTGAACTCAGTCTCATATGAGAGGAGAACTCCTGAATCCAGAGTAGCACGCTCATAGGCGACCCTTCTTGGAAAAGGGAGCTGCTAAACTACCACGAGATGCCGAATAGCCCCTCATGTTGAGGGAAGCGATGCTTGAAGTGTATAAACAAATACACACTGGCTGAATGGAGCCCAAGGAACCAAGGTCTAATCATCTCAAGAAAGGGAACAGGGAGGCGTAACCCTTACCATACAGGATTTCAGAAAGTGCGCAGAGTCTTGCGTGCACACTTACCAATATTTGGATTTTTAGAAAGTCGCAAAGTGTTCAGCGTGCACACTGACCACCATGTGGTTTTCAGAAAGTACACAGAGCTTAGCGTGTGTACCTAAAGGTTCTAAGCATCGCAGAGGCCTGAACCGCACGGGAGAGCAAGCTCAAATTTTATAAACCTCGGCGAGGGAGCATCACATGAGGCAGCATATACAAGAAGACTTCTGTAACTGCCACCTTCACTTCCGCTGGATGCTACAAGCGCCTAAGCGCCAGGAGACCCCTCAGGGTGACCTGGCCGGACATCCATGAAATTCCCTGCAGTGCTGTGCCAGGCCTGATGATCAAGGAGGCTCCATGAAACCTGTGATCTCAGCGCTAATACCGAACATGAAGCGGATGGCTGGTGCTGACGAGTGTTTAGTAAACACTGTAACTGAGCACTGCAAAGGAAACTCACAGAGTTTATTAGTAGACATAACCACCAGCAATTTACACATAAGTATATACAGAAAGGGTTATTTTTATACTCCCACCCTCCTGCGCTGGAGCCCGCTCAAGGGCCTCCTTTAGTCCGGACCATCAGTAAGGTGGTTGCTATGAACATAGAACCAGCCAAAACATTATAGGTCCAGCATAGGAGACTGTTATGCGTTAGAGGTTTCCACCTAACCTCGATCAGGTGGAGAGCTGGTGGTTACAGGGGAATTAGGAAGGGGAGGATAAAAGCAGAAGTTAAAATCCCTAAAGGGAATGAGTAGATACCTCAGTATCACTCTGACTCAGAGCGAGACGCTGCCTCGTCTGGATCACATCCCTAGGTTCTGCTTACCCCCTTGTGACCCACAATTCCTCTTAACCCTGCCCGAGGTGGGGAGGGCGTGAGTGCGACACTAGCCTTCTGTGCCCGTCTTTGATCCTCAGATCGAGACAGGCCAGGACCCCTATGTTGTTGGGCTCAGACCTGGACCTTGTGGAGACGAAGGATCTGAAGCAGCGAGTGCGCCTTTGTCTCCCGAACTTCTCGATCACCGTCTCAGCGGAAATACAGAAAAGTTCAGAAGCGAAACCTGAGCATCGAGAAGAAAGCCTTTCTTTCTTCCCGATGTCTGCCAGGTTCATCCACAGATGTCTCTCCGCCACCACCATGGCGCCATAGTCCCTGCTTGGCAGAGGCGGCCTGCTTGGTAGCCGGAGAGGCCTGTGGTGCGGCGCTTCGGCTACCTGATCAGGAAAAAGGCTTTCGTCTTTATCCAGGTCTCTTAGCAGATCAGTCTGATATGCTTGAAGCATTTATTTTGTAATAAAGCCACAGCCTGACCTGCTGCTGCGATGCCTTGCCATTTAAGCAAGATGCATTGCTTGAAGGGGCTTAGATGGCAAGGAGGAGATTAAGAGGATGTCTCCCCGAGAATGAAAGCTCTTTCTGCAGGGGCATCCTCTCAAGCCGTCGCGCATCGCCTCGATGTCGGCAAAACTCTTATGCTGAAACCGATGGATGCGAGAAAGCGGCCTCTTTCATTTCCTTCGATCTCTGTATGGAGATCAGGCAGAAATGGAAGGCTCACCTGAGCTGGAGGGCTATGGTCGGGAAAGATAACGCTCATCGGTGCGATCCATAAACTCCAACAGCTCTACATCGAGGGCAGGAGAATTGAGAAGGCTCAGCCTCAGCTTCTTCACCATCCTCAAATATCTCCTGCTTTTCCTGGGTAAAACCCAGCAGAGCACTAACCTCAGTATCAGAAAGTGTTAAAGATATAACATCATCCTCCGAGGCTCTCTCGTCCGCGCCATTATGAGGCGAAAGGGAAAGTCCCTCTTTAAACCATTCAGACAGATCCACCTGAAATTCTCACAAGCTCATTCTCCTCCGTGCCTCAGCAGCAGCGGGTCCTGAACCGCTGGGAAGCAGATGGCTGCCTTTTTTTTTTTTGGAAGAGAGCGACGATAGCGAGCTTTTCCTTGAAACGCTTCCAATGCCAGATTGCCTCCTCAAAGACATCGCGTCGTGCTCTTTACCCAAACAAATCACGTAAAGATCGTGGTGTCATCGGTGTCAAATAATGTCGACCGGATGCATACATTGTCTAACGCTTGCTAGTAGTCGCCATGATAGACAGAGAAAAGCTCTTACGGTTCTTTCAGTTATGCGCTTCAAACAAAACAGTCAGTGAAGCGAAGAAGAGAATGCGTGTTTTCCCAGTGCCTGTTTTATAGTCGCACCGGTAGTGCGTCAGAGGCTGTCGCCGCCAACTCGTTGGTGTTTTTTCATTTGTATGCTTCAGACACGGGTCCGACGAGGTGTTCCCCATAGCGACCCTAGAGGCGAGTTCGAAGTTCCCTTGAAAGGGAACTACATCTGTGTGTTTCCAAACACTGTTAAAAGGGACATTAATTGAATATATATATATATATATATATATATATATATATGAGATGCTTTATAACAGCATGGAAAAATTACTGCTAAATTGTTGTAAAAAGTCATCATGCACATGTATCATTTTGTCACTCTTATGATAATTTAGTATAATTTAGTCATATTTTACTTACAGTTTTTAACTCACATTTACTATATTTACTCTGTACTTGCTCTGTTTTTTTTTTTTATTCTACCAATGTACTTATTCGAACAATGTACTGTAAATATTTGTTTGAGTATAATACTGTACATAGTAAGCATATGGCCTCCTTGGACCTCTCTCTTGTTTCATCTTAAAATTATAGAATCTGAATAATCCTACTTAAAATCACAACATTAAATTTTGCTATATTTCCTAGTTATTTGTGTGTGAGTCAATCTGTATTTAAGTCTGTTTGTGCCAGGATACAGTTTTGTTCCCTTAAAGGAGATTTAAACTGCTGTTTTAAGTCATTCTATGTGTGTTAAAGGTGACAATGTCACCAGTATGTTTTGGGTGAGTTACTAAAGTAATATTATCTTATAAAATGCATATAGTAAATGAGGTAAAACACTTACTTTCGTGTTCTCCTTATCGCTCTGAGAAAAAGGTACAGCACATAAATATCACTATAAATCTATAAGATGTTATAAAATACATATTTTAAATGAGATACAACACTTTCGGATTTTCCCTTTTAGAAAAAAAAAAGTCCTTGTCTGTTCCACATAGCGATGAAAGGACATCTCTTTGAGCAAAGTTTAGGCACACAGCACATAAATATCGTTATACAATATGATATTACAAAACACATTTTGTAAATAAGACTAAACACTTTATTTCTCTGTTTACCATCCATATATGCTCCGAATGGCGAGCAAAGAAAATGGCGTCTGTGAAATATATTTCAGACAGGTTAGGCTCGCACACAAGCAAATGTCCCGGATGTGACTAATAACACTTAACAGTGTTAATAAGGGTCAGGGTGCTTTCACAACTGTAGATCGATTGCTTCGTTCAAACAGGGATTAAAATTATTGCAATGTTGCTTTTTATTCTTGGTGCGGTTTGCTTTCACATGGCAAAGTTTCTAAACGGACCAAAATGGTCCCCATGAAATCAAAATTTAGCTTTTAGTATTAATATTTTAAGGTTATGAATAAGCCGGCGTGTTCCAAAATAATGACAAAATTCGCATTTAGGATCACGGATTTTCATGACATCACATCGCACTTCATCTTCTCATCAAATCTTCTGTCCAATCAAATGCTCAGAATTCGAAGCGCTTGCCCCTACACTATAAATAGATGCTAAAGCCGCGGCTGTAATCGGTCACTTGTTTACAGAATAAGTATTTTCTGTATGGTGAATGGCACGTAGTGCACTATATAGGGAACAGGGAACAATTCAGACAGTGTAAATATAAGCTTTCCATTGAGGAAAACGAAGTCTGGTTTCACACTGTGTCACGCTAACCACCGCACCGCACACCTCTGCTCCGGTCCAGAGGCACGATAGCACGGAGTGGATCACACGCATACGTCAGCGCAGACCACAAAATATATCAGACCTATTTGAATTCTACACAGAATGCTGTATTTTATAGCAATATGGATGTGATTGTGGCTGCATACCCTATCAAATGCAGCTTTACGGAGCTCAACGGCTCTGAACGGTCAGGCCAAGCGTGTATAAACGAACGCTATTGGCTACTTAAAAAGGGGCTGCTTGATATGTCCGCCCTGTCTTCCTGTTTCAGTTAAAATGATGTCAACACATAGAATAATGCTGCGTGTTTTAAACATTTACGGGGACCCTTAATACAAGTCATGTGCGAGTAAACTGTCCTTCTCATTTGTCAAAGTTCCACTGTTTATTTTCTGGAATTCCACTTATAGCTGTCATCCGTCCAGGATGGAACCAGCTATGATGGAACTCAACAGCTTTTAAGGGCTTATTGATGTATATATATATATATATATATATATATATATATATATATATATATATATATATATATAACTGTCATTATATTAATTCTATCATTTTGAGCAGGAGTCCAGGATTCAGGGAAAACATTGTTAAAATCCACCTACTACGTAAAAAAGCAATAAGACGCATTATTAAAATAAAAAGGTGTGCTTTTGATTTTGAATGGCTAAGATGTGCTCACCCACAGGCTGTTTATCACAGAACTTAAGTAATTACCCATTATACATTGTGATATTTCCTGGTTCGTTGGTCCATTGGATCGGATTGCTTTCTCACTACAACTGAACCGCCCAGAGTTTGTTTTCAATCGAGCCGTGACCACCTCGTTTAGGCGATCTCGGACTGATTGTTTTGGGCTGGATCCAGCGTGATTGCCATGTTCACATATATCCAAACGAACCGAGCTAGGGAGGAAACACACCAGGTTCGAAACAACGGGCCAGGTGTGAAAGTACTCTCCGTTTTACACACGTATAGAGGCGCTGTTTACACCATATATTACTTTCAGATTGAGCAATACATTAGATTCAGAATTTGATCAAAGACACAATAGTAATATTTCATGGATCAACCCTTGCAGGAAATGAACTTTCAACATTTTTGTTAAATTCAAAACTATGACACACACACACACACACACACACACAACACACACACACACACACACACACACACACATACACACAAAGCCAAAGCCAAAGCCAAAGCATCGGTATGGGCCACATCATTTTGAAAACACCAGTTTATAATTGACAAATGTGAGGCTTCCTAGTTAAATAAGGTGTATACAGTATATATTGGGGTGTGAATCTTCACTTGCCTCATGATTCGGTTACAATTCAGAGCTTAACAATTTAATTATAAAACTCACCAAGGCAGATATTTTGAAATAATTCCGTGTGCATCTGACCGTTCAAGCACAATACACCACTAAAGAAAACTGAATTTGGGATCACATCCTGTTAAAATGAGAAGGCTTTCTGTGCACATGATTCAGGTGTGTCAGTCATGACATGATAACATACTCAACTTTTAAATAATATATAACAAGAGTAGCCTATTTTATTTACAACAAAAACAGTGATAGGCATATTTAATAATTTTTAAAAAAAGAACCTTTGGTTTTATGCAGAATCTTCTACATCAGCATCAGATGCACTGTAAAACAAAACAAACAAAAAAAAAGAAAAGAAAAGAAAAGAAAAGAAAAGGAAAAAAAGTGTACAGACTTGATAACAGTAATGTAATAGTGTAAGTATATTTTTCCTGTAACGATAATTAAATATCTGATACAGGCTTGATAGCAGTAATGTAATAGTGTAAGTATATTTTTCCTGTGCAACGATAATTAAATATCTGATACAGGCTTGATAGCAGTAATGTAATAGTGCAAATATATTTTCCTGTGCAACGATAATTAAATATCTGATACAGGCTTGATAACAGTAATGTAATAGTGTAAGTATATTTTTCCTGTACAACGACAATTAAATATCTGATACAGGCTTGATAGCAGTAATGTAATAGTGTAAGTATATTTTTCCTGTGCAACGACAATTAAATATCTGATACAGGCTTGATAAGCAGTAATGTAATAGTGTAAGTATATTTTTCCTGTCAACGATAATTAAATATCTGATACAGGCTTGGTAGCAGTAATGTAAAAGTGCAAGTATATTTTTCCTGTAACGCATAATTAAATATCTGATACAGGCTTGATACCAGTAAAGTAATAGTGTTAGTATATTTTTCCTGTGCTACAATAATTAAAAATCTGATACAGGCTTGATAGCAATAATGTAATAGTGTAAGTATATTTTTTCCTTTGCAACAATAATTAAATATCTGACGAGTCAATAACTGCAGTTCACCTTTATGCCCCAATATGGCAATGTTTTATAAACAATGATGATATAATATTTCAGTAATAATTATCACAGAATATCATCTGCAAAACTTGAAATGGCTTGAATGGCTTTTACTGTAAATAATCAAATATACTGTATTTTGATGGTGGATGTGGTGAATAACCATGTGATCAAAATATTGATTTTAAAGATGTTTAAAATGGTAGTTTTAAGAACATGGTTAAAATCGTGAACATGAACCCGATGCTAGTATACTGGGAAGTGCGCTTCTAATGAAGACAGTGGACGGTAAAATAATCTACTGAAACTGAAGCGGTGTGCCCTTTAGAAACACCCGCCTGCGGGCTCTCAGTCTGATTACCGCATGGCCCTTTAGAAACACCTGTCTGTGGGGTCTCAGCCTGATTACTGTGGTGCCCTTTAGAAACACCCGCCTGTGGGGTCTCAGCCTGATTACTGTGTGGCCATTTAGAAACACCCATCTGAGCGGTCTTAGGCTGATTACCGCTTGCCCCTTTAGCAACAACTGTCTTTGGGGTCTCAGCCTATACTGCTTGCCCCTTTAGCAACAGCCGCTGAGGGGTCTCAGCCCTGATTACTGCGGGGCCCTTTAGAAACACCCATCTGTGAGGTCTCAGTCTGATTACCGATGGCCCTTTAGAAACACCGGTCTGCAGGGTCTTAGCCTGATTACCGCTTGCCCTTTAGCAAGCACCTGTCTTTGGGGTCTCAGCCTGATTACTGTGTGGTCCTTTAGAAAGACCCCTCTGTGGGGTCTCAGCCTGATTACTGGGGCCCTTTAGAAACACCTGTCTCTGGGGTTCTTAGCCTGATTCAGCTTGCCCTTTAGCAGCACCTGATCTTTGGGGTCTCAGCCCTGATTACATGTGGGGCCCTTTAGAAACATACCGTCTGTGGGTCTCCAACCTGATTACTGCATGGCCTTTATAGATAAACATCCATTCTGCGGGTCTTAGCCTGATTACGCTTTCCCCTTTAGCAGCACCTGTCTTTGGGGTCTTCAGCCTGATTACTGCATGCCCCTTAGCATACACCTGTCTAGAGGTCTAGCCTGATTACTAGCGGTCCCTTTAGAAACACCGTCTGTGGGTCTCAGCCTGATTACTGGGCCCTTTAGAAACACCGTCAGTGGGTCTTAGCCTGATTACCGCTTGCCCCTTTAGCAGCACCTGTCTTTGGGGTCTCAGCCTGATTACTGCATGCCCTTTAGCAACACCCGTCTGCAGGGTCTCAGCCTGATTACTGCTTGCCCTTTAGCAGCACCTGTCTTTGGGGTCTCAGCCTGATTACTGCTTGTCCCTTTAGCAAACACCGCTCTGTGGGGTCTCAGCCTGATTACTGTGTGGCCATTTAGAAACACCCATCTGAGGGGTCTCAAGCTGATTACGCTGCCCTGTTAGCAATCAACTGTCAGCTTGGGGTCTCAGCCTGATTACTGCTTGCCCTTTAGCAACACCCGTTGAGGGGTCTCAGCCTGATTACTCGGGGCCCTTTAGAAACACCGTCTGTGGGGTCTCAGCCTGATTACCGCTTGCCCCTTTAGCAGCACCTGTCTTTGGGGTCTCAGCCTGATTACTGCTGGCCCTTTAAGCACACCTGTCTGTGGGGTCTCAGCCTGATTACTGTGTGGCCATTTAGAAACACCCATCTGAGGGTCTCAGGCTGATTACCGCTTGCCCTTAGCAACAACTGTGTTGGGGTCTCAGCCTGATTACTGCAGGGCCCTTTAGCTAACACCTGTTTGGGGGTCTCAGCCTGATTACTGCGGGCCCTTTAGAAACACCCGTCTGTGGGGTCTCAGCCTGATTACCGCTTGCCCCTTTAGCAGCACCTGTCTTTGGGGTCTCAGCCTGATTACTGCTTGCCCCTTTAGGAACACCTGTCTTGAGGGGTCTCAGCCTGATTACTGCATCCCTTTAGCAACACCTGTCTGCGGGTCTCAGCCTGATTACTGGGCCCTTTAGAAACACCCGTCTGTGGGGTCTCAGCCTGATTACCGCTTGCCCCTTAGCAGCACCTCTCTTTGGGGTCTCACCCTGATTACTGCTTGCCCCTTTAGACAACACCTGTCTGGGGTTCAGCATGATTACTGCGTGCCCTTTAGCAACACCTGTCTGCGGGTCTCAGCCTGATTACTCTGGGGCCCTTTAGAAACACCCGCTGTGGGGTCTCAGCCTGATTACGCTGCCCTTTAGCAACACCTGTCTTGGGTCTCAGCCTGATTACTGCTTGCCCCTTTAGCACACCTGTCTTGGGTCTCAGCCTGATTCCTGCGTGCCCTTTAGCAACACCTGTCTGGGGTCTCAGCCTGATTACGGTGGCATTTTAGAAACACCCATCTGAGGGGTCTCACTCTGATTACCACTTGCCCCTATAGCAACACCCATCTGAGAGGTCTCAGACTGATTACTGCTTGCTTTTTTAGCAACACCTGCTCATGGGTCTCAGCCTGATTACCAGGGGCCCTTTAGAAACACCCGTCTGTGGGTTCTCAGCCTGATTACCGCATGGCCCTTTAGAAACACCCATCTGCAGGGGTCTCAGCCTGATTACGGGGCCCTTTAGAAACACCCGCCTGTGGGGTCTCAGCCTGATTACCGCTTGCCCCTTTAGCAGCACCTGTCTTTGGGGTCTCAGCCTGATTACTGCTTGCCCCTTTAGCAACACCTGTCTGCGGGTCTCAGCCTGATTACTGTGGGGCCCTTTAGAAACACCCGCCTGTGGGGTCTCAGCCTGATTACGCTGCAACTTTAGCAACACCTGTCTGGGGTCTCAGCCTGATTACAGGGTGGACCTTTAGCAACACACGCTCATGGGTCTCATCCTGATTAATGCTTGCTTCTTTAACAACACCCATCTGCAGAGGTCAGCCTGATATCGGGTGAACCTTTAGCAACACCCGCTGCGTGGTCTCAGCCTGATTAGCACCTGACCCTTTAGAAACACCCATCTGAGGGGTCTCAGCCTGATTACCGCATGGCCCTTAGAAACACTCGCTGTGGGGTCTCAGCCTGATTACCGTGTGGCCCTTTAGAAACACCCATCTGCGGGTTCTCAGCCTGATTACCGTGTGCCCCTTTAGCAACACATGTCTGCAGGGTCTCAGCCTGATTACCGCTTGCTTCTTTAGCATCACATGTCTGAGGGGTCTCAGCCTGATTACCGTTTGCTTCTTTAGCAACACAATGTCTCAGGGGTCTCAGCCTGATTACTGTGTGGCCCTTTAGAAACACCCATCTGTGGGGTCTCAGTCTGATTAGCACGTGGCTCCTTTAGAAACATCCGTCTGTGGTGTCTCAGCCTGATTACTGCATGGCCCTTTAAAACACTTGTCTGCAGGGTCTCAGCATGATTCACGCCTGGCTCATCAGCAGCATCTTTCAACGGGTCCCAGCATGATCGATTGAATACCCATCTGCAACATCTGTCCATGGTGTGTCGACTTGGTGCGACTGGCCCATTAGCCATCTGTCTGCTGGGTCTCAGCCTGAATAAGGCTTTCTTTCTCCTGAAAGAAAGAAAACAGATTCCCAGAAGATAAAATAAATGATTGTGGAAAAAAATATTCAGTTAAAAAACATGTTTTTCCCTCTGGTGTATGCTGAATTTAAAGATCTCTGTTCTACATTCTGAGTTAAACAACACAAGAGCAGTGCTCTCTTAAATAAGTCCATTATTATTTGTTTTTATGGGATGAGTTTTGAATGAAACCAGACATACTTTCACTCAGAAAAATAATAAGTTTAAAATGCATGACCAGTGATACACTGTTTGCAAATATTTCAACGCCACCTGCACTGCTGAGAGCAGTATTTAAATTAATATGTAAAATATGTGCTGTGTACTTTCCTCTCAATAGCAAAATAAACACACAACAAAAAATAACACTGCTGACATAACAGCAGTTAAGAAAGCATCTTAATGCGATGTTTATATGTTTGCACAAGCAGAAATTTAGCACTTCAGTCATTGCACAATTATTTATATAGCACTTTATAGAGATATAAAGCAAGCAGCTTTAAACTGTTAAACATGAAAACAATGTCGGTATTGCTTTTGGTTAGAATAACATCTTCAATTTCTATAAAGCAGCTCTTCAGAGTATTCATGATTTTACTCACTGATGTCTGATCTTGAGGGAATGAACAGAATAAATGCACTGGAGAAGATTTCCATGTCAAAGAAGGTGGAGGCCCAGAGCCACATCTACTAATTGTGTAATCACCACACACCAATGGTAATTCAAAGCAAGTTGTTTCAAATTCCCAAAACAAACTCTAAAAAGAACTCAATTTTCAACTAAATAAATAAATCACATTGTTTTGGTCTAATTTGATTTAAAATTTGGTTAAAATGATATCACTGACAGATTTTGTGTACACCAAGTCTCACCTGGTCAGGATCATCGTGCTGTGTCACTTTTCCTGTTAGAACAAAACAAAAATTTTAATTTGGTTAATTAGAATAAATATACATACTTTAACATTTTTAAACACTTTTTAATAGTTAATTTCATTATTTCAGCTTGTTTTATCAACTGTATGCAATACTTGCCATGTTGTCTTGCTTGTGTAGATCTCCGCGCAATAGTAAATCACACCAGCAGCTGCAACCAGCAAAACAGCAACAACAACAACAACAGCAGCAGCAGCAACGCAGCAGCAGCAGCAACAGCAGCAGCAACAGATGAATCTGTGTAGGGTCAAAGATAATCAAAACTTCTGCTTTCCAAACATCTTGAGCAACAAAAGGGCCGTTTGGAATTTCTGAAGGCACAGGGGTGCTGATATCGATCAAGGCCAGCATGTGTATACATCGGGGATCTGCTAAAGGCCCGATATACTTTAAACAAAATCGAAGAACGAACTGATATGACATCATTTCAACAAAATCAGGCCTAAACAAAGTTTGTTTTGAGTTCGTTTCAGCAGAGGGAGTTCGGTTTGGCTCCTAAACACCTTTGAGCTTCCATTGGTCCGTGTGCAGTTATCGGTGGGTGTGTTCTGAAACTCCACCTTCTTTGACATGCATTTTTTTTCCCAGATTAATTTCTCATTCTACATAGGTCCGAGTCTAAAACAGCATCTGCTGAATCTGATCTGTGTCAAATAGCTGAGCTGGCACAAATATATCCGCACCTGAATGATGCGTTTGTGGAGAGACTTTAAATATTCAGAGGAAGCATTTAATTCCTAGAAATAAATTCGAAGAAGCTTGTTGTCGATGACCCAGAGTTATGCAAAAGTGCGGAGAAACATCCGAGAAAAAGTTTTCCAAAGCGATGAAAAGAAAGAAAGGAAAGAGTAAAGATATAAGGTAGCAAGTACCAAATACATGTGTTTCAAATAAATGTTACACCATACTGCTACTGCTGTTGTTTTTTCAATAAGCAATTTAAAGGGTATAATAAATGAAATGCCAAACGAATATACAATAATAAACCTTTTGTTTAAATCAAAAGTAAATCATGACACCACATAAAATATAAAAGGGTGTAACAATTTATCCAGTTTAATAAAATAAATGAACACTAATAAAATAAAGTAACAAACTGATTCCAATATTTGGAATTTTTTCCACATCATATTAAAGTTTTCAGACTATGAGCCATCCACATGTAATGTGCACTGAGAAGCTTGATTCACAATTAAGTTACTATGTGACCACAACTTTAGAACTTTAGTACAGCGGTAATTACATGGGGTTGCTTGGACCAGAAATCAGAAGACAAGTGTCGACTTGCTAGAGCAAAAGGTAAGCAAAAGTATAATAGTATTACCTATTTCAAGGGTCAGAAATCACACAGTTTAAAAGAATAGTTAAGTAACTGGAAAATTTGTATGTTGTTTGATTGGTTATCCTTTCACTTGGATTATTGTCCTTTTAAATTGCAGTTAGATCAAAATGACCAAAATATAATTACAACAACAAATAAATTAAATAGTAAATCCTCAAAGTAACAAAAGGTAATACTCAAAATCAGTGTCTCAGTTTCAAAATGGGATTTTTAGATTCAAGATCAAATTTCAAAATATCAAGTTTCAGTTTTGAATTCAAAGTCTCAATGTCCAGTTCAGTTTCAGATGCAAATTCAAAGTCTCAATGTCCAGTTAAACAAAAAAAAAAAAAAAAGCAATGTTCATCAAAAGTGGAAAAATTCAGTCCATGAAGAAGGATAAAAAATAGTTTGATCCAGGGAAAATCCAGGCAGCAAAACTCTAAACAAATATAGTTTGGTCCTACCAAAGTTTCACTTTCACTCTCGTTTTCTCCATTTCCAGGCCGAAATGATGGGATGGTGCCAGTCCAAACCAGAATACGAGTATTCAGCAAGGACAGGATTCAGGATCACAATTCTCAAACAAAGTCAAAAATAAGAACAACAACAAAAAAATGTATCAGGAAAAAAAAGAAAATTAATTATTCCTCCAAAGAAATATTAATTAGGCTCTACAGTATTTCATCAGCTTCTTGTCTCATCTCTTTCAGTGCTGTTTTTGTCACATCGTTCTCAAGCGTGAGCTTTTAAGAGTTATCATATCACTAATCTGGGTCTTAACTTGTTAATAATCTATTGCTGGATTATTAAACTGTATTTTCATCGAATTTAGCCACTGGGTCTTCTCTTTTCAAGTTACGCTCTCATTCTGTCTGCTCGTGCTACCACCAAAGGGGCAGAGCTAGACTTTCACCTACCAATTAAGAATCATTCAGGAACTTTATTTTCCTTTTTACTTACCCTCGTCTCAGTGTTCATACTATCAATCCTAAATGTATGTGAGATTAGAATAAGTGTGTCTCAAAGCATAGTATGTTGAAAAGAGTATGCCAAAAGTCCCGGATGGTCTACTATTTCAGGTCGATTTTTGAAGTGTGGATCTGTGCAAACTCTAATGGCTAAAATTGCCCACAATCCATTGCGCTTTGGTGTAGGATTTGATCTTGAACTACACACATGAATAAAAGCGATTAGAAAACTACAAATGTGGCAGATGCGCCATCAACGTTATGCAGAGAGGTTTACAAAAGGGGATTGAGTTACTAATAATCAACATTTAACCTAGTAAAAAAAAAAATATATATATATGTATATATATATATATATATATATATATATATATATATATATATATATATATATATATATATATATATATATATATATATTTATTTATTGTTATCTGTGTTGTATTTCATCTGCAACAGCAATGTGAACTTTTAAATGCATCATTGTGCAGAAAATGAGCAGAGTTCTCTGCATGAAAGACCACGACTGGCAGATCAATGAGCTACTTCTTTTCTCTCAGTATGGTAGGGAAGTTAAATGAAATGAAATGTGAAGGATGTTAACTGTTACAAGATGATTGACAGGCCAGTTTACAGTGACAGGGTGCTGTAACAGGTGCGACTGAGCGGTCCTTTAAAGCGCAATTGTATGGCGTTACAGTATGTCCCAAAGCTTGCCTACTCTTCTACTACACACTCAAAAGTGTGTTCTTTTTCTTCACCAAAGAGTACATACTTTAAGAGTGTAATATAAGTAGGCACATTGAGCAGAGGGTTATAGAGTAATCTTTCTGCATATTTTTATTTCGCTGTAAATATTATAGCAATAATAATTAGATTAAATTTCAATCAAATATTAGTGACCTAGATTAACCCTTTAGGCGACATGTTTTTTGGAAAAATGCTGTATTTTGACATCAAGATTTCAAAAGCTTGTGACTTGAAAGGGCTTAAAGATAGAGATCTACTGTGAATTAGAAAAATGTTGGGCATGACTGAAAGTTTATGTGGGGTGTCATCTAATTTGCATATTATGATGTCATCAGGGGACGCCATCTCGAATTTCATAATATTCAGGAAATAGTAGATATTGAATGGATGTTTGAACTTATTTGCATCTTTTTTGTGTGTGTGTGTGTGTGTTTGTGTCTTTTACCCTCATTCCAAATGATCAGAAAGAGGAGGCCAACAATAAAACAGGAGAAAGTACTAAATTATTACTATATTATTACACTATATAGTAGTAAAACTCATGTGAACAGTAGCCTACTTTTTGATCATTCCTCAGTAATATTCAGGAAATAATAGATATTGAATGGATGTTTGAACTTATTTGCAAGGTTTGTTTTGCTTGTTTGTTTTTTTAATTCTCATTCCAAATGATCAGAAAAAAAAGAAAAAGAAAACAGGAAAAGTAGTAAGTTATTACTATGCCATAGTAAAATGCATATGCCTATTTTTTGATAAGTTGACCAGCTATCTGCACAATCAGATATCTAGGTGACACAGTTTACAGTTTATAGTCACTTGTTTGTGCTTCAGTGAACACTCTGCCTTGCACAGCGGCACCATTGCGCTCAAAGATGTACCGGAGAAGCGTGACTATTAGGCGACTGATCGTCATTTCCAAAGGCAAATATTCCCCTTCAGAGTCAGAATCGACAAATAACATTTTCAACACATCCTCACGGTACAACTTTTTATTAGTCATTTGGTGATTTTCTCTCACAAATCTCACCATTTACTCGCATGCTATGAACTGAACTGCTTCCACATCAATGACACTAGAGCTCACTTGCTATGCTATTTGCTTGAACACTTTGAATAGGAACATGGCGTAATGTTGGTCTAGAATCGAGTACTACATATCTGACATCTAGTATTAGGGAATACAAATGAGATATTACACCATATTAGGAGCTACAGTCCATTTTATTAAGTATGGCGTCTTGTCATAATTTTGTGACTTTGGCTTAGAGGGTTAATGATCTGGGTTACACTCTCCCCTCTTGAAATGTATGCAGGTGCTCTGCATGCTTGAATCAGACGGTCTCAACAGGAGGTAATTTCTGGAGGATTCAGGTCTTCCAAAGAGGTAGTAATTGGAGTACTCAGACTGTAGAACAGGGACTGAATAACTAAACTGAGAGGATTACCCAGTTGCGGTAATTAAATCTTTTGGAGGTTCACATTGTCTTCTTGAACATCTGAGACCTTCAGACTCTGGTTCTCATGAGACTCTCTGGATATGCTACTTTCGCTTTGGTTGGAATGGTTACTTCCTTCATCTTTCCTGCTTGAGTTTTCAGAGGATTCACTATCAGTATCTGGTTTCCCTTGGTCTGTCATCTGAGCAATTTCATTTCAGATTCATCAATTGACCTTTCATCAAGAACTTCAACTTCAGGCAGATCTGATAGGCTACTCTCTACCGGTGCTCTAAGGTATGATGATCGGCCTCCTGTGCATTAAAGGATTCTTCATCAGGTAGTTTCCTTTATCAATAGGTTCTGTCAAGATGGACATCCTTCATCCTTTCCCATCACAGGTTCAGCAACAGGTAAGTGATTCTAAGTAGACAGAATTCTGGTTTCAATCTCAAAGAACTTTCCAGGGTCATAATAGTCCACTGGATCATGGTCTGACTCTGAATGTTCACTCAAGCTTTCAGATTCTTCAGTTTCCTCAGTACACTGGGCTCTAGTTCTAGGTTTCGCATCACTTTTCTTTTAACAACTTCATCAGGTGCACTTGTCGAGCAGGAATCAAAAGGCAGCAGCAGATCCCTGTGCAGAGTTCTCAGAGGTCCATCCTTTCTTCTGGGTTTAACCGTGTAAACCGGTAAGTCACCTGCTTTCTTTGTCACCACATAACCTTCAGTTTTCCACTTATGCAAGCTTGTGTTTGCCTTCAGAAGAAACATTTTTCACTAGTACAAGATCACCAACTTCAAGAGTGGAGGTAACAACATGTTTGTCATATCCCTTCTTTTTTGTTCCACTACCTTTGCAGCATTTTTCATTGCAACCCTGTAGCTTTCTTCCAATCGGTTCTTGAGACCTTGGACGATCTTGAGTGGGATTCAGATTGTCCATCCATAGTTAAACCAAATGCAAGGTCAATCGGTAGTACCAGTTGTCTCCGAACATTAGTTGGATGAAGAGAATCCTGTCACATCACTCTTTGTGCAACTGTATGCATGCACTAGAGGTTTGACATAACCTTCCATCTGGATTTTTCCTTGATGTTCAAGGTTCCTAGCATTTGTAGAAGTTTCTGATTAACCCTTTGAGTGGTACGGTCCCACATATGGGATTTTTATTTCTGTGCCCCTGGGAGTATGGTCCCACATGTGGATTTATAGACGGTCGGTGACATCGCATAACTGTCAAATTCAAGCGGCGGTTTCTGCGCATTGGCTGGGCTGAGCCAGAGAGAGCGGGCACTGCTCTTGTCATATTATCACAACTATGCAGTGTTATTAACCACATAATGCTTATTTTAGGTTTCTGACATTTAAATACACATAAATACTAGTAAAACAATACATTTAGAGTTTGAAAAATACACACATATGTCTATGGAATCAACAATAACAATCCATTCAAATTTAATTTGCAGATGTGTTTTGTTTATATCAGATACACATAGTGTAAGTAACTATAAAGTTCACTCTATTCTTTACCCAGTTTACGGACACTTATTACTTGTATTTGGAGAGATTGATGAATTCATGTGCTGTAAATCCGACTGACAGGACTCTCTGAACTGTAATGCGAACAAACATGGCAGCTTCACATATTACAGATCACGATCAAGATCATTTAGAAAGGTTTTTATATGACAAAACACACTCATTTACACATATGTATGAATCGGAATATCAGATTGTTCATGACATGGTATGCAAGTTTGTGAATATTTAACCCTCTGGAGTCTAAGGGTATTTTTGGGGCCTGGAGAAGTTTTGTCATGCCCTGACATTTGTGCTTTTTCAGTTTCTTATAAACATCTAATGGCTAAAGTCTAACAACACTGTAATCAGCACAAACTGGGCTATAATAATATGTGAGCAGCATGTATGTACATGATTGTGTTTTTGAGAAAACACTGGAGCTTGTAGCCTAGAATTTTTTTTTTTTTTAAATTATGTGAAAATCATCTTGTTTACTCACTTACAGAAAACAATATATTGATTTAAATTTTCTAAGACACTTTTGTTGGTAAAAGTCATATCGAGTAGGTGTCAACTATCATGAATATCATTGTGATTTACACCTGAGAAGACAAAGGCCTGCATAATGAGCCATTCAGTCAGCTGTGTGACTAAGAGGGAAGAGTTACAAGAAAGAATGTAAGGACAAAATAAATGTATATAATTTTAGTTTATTTAGAATATATTTAATTATCCCACAACATAATTTAATATTCACATGCGAGTGCAGATAAACAGTTTATTAGGAACAATCAAAGCTGACTTTCAAAGCTGAATTTTTAGCATCATTACTCCAGTCACACAATCCTTCAGAAATCCTTTTAACAATCTGATTTTCTACAAGAAAAAAAACAAACAAACAAACAAACAAACAAAAAACATTTATTGTTATTATTATTATATTATTATTATTATTATTATTATTATTATTATTATTATTATTAATGTTGAAAAGAGCTGAGAATATTTTTTCAGGTTTTTTGGGGATAAATTGAAAGAACAGCATTGTTTGTTACATCTGTTACATATACATTTATTTGTTACATTTATATTATTTACATCAAGCTTTTGAATGGTATAGTAGTGTATATTGTTATTGATTATACATTTAGTCAGGAATTATAGTTTGGAAAAAGTCTAACTAGTAAAATGTTTCACATTATGTGAAACTTAATACAAGTATATAAATAAATAAAAAGAGACTTATTCATGTTCATGATCTCTGCTGAATAAAGCACTTCATTCTTTTTTTTTTTCTGAGGAAATCCAAATCTCAAATCATGAGGTAATCCACATCACATCTTTTGGGGTGAATTTTGTCTTATTCCTCTCACCTAAAGCAAACAGTAAAATAACTTCAACAGTCTGCATGCGTTGTCTTCTGTTGTGTGGGCGATTTCAATCGCGCTTCAGTGAAACATTATCATCTCAAAAGCGCTTCAGCATGTGGTGGTCACATTAGAAGATAATGAAGGGAGGCGTGAAAGGCGGACATCGCGATTGTTTTCATATTGATTACTTTATCACAGAATATTTGTTTTCGGCAGCACTTTAGTTTTAGTTTAAATGTAGACATGTCAAGCTTTCTATAGATATCTCTCTCATGTCTCTTTGTTGAGTATTCACTGAGTTACAGTTCATTTTAATGAGCGTGTGTCTAAATGAAGATCACCGAGACAAAGGCTGCAGAACAGCACAACTTGTTTGTTATCTTTATTTTATAAATGCACAATGGCACTGCGGTGGTGCTCAGAGTTGGGATCATCAATAAGTAAGCTGCACTTGATGGATCCATATTTCTTAGGCAGGTTTCTTATTCTTGATCTGGATCAGAGAGGGTTAAGCCAACTGACAATGACTGCATTCTGGACTTAACGCTTTTCACGTTTCACTATTTCCATGACTGATTTTCTATGAAGGAGGGGAGTTCAGTTTTTTATTTAATCTCTATACCACCTATTGTGGTTATCAAGTTGACATAACTAATACACTATTCTGTAGTTTTGCTCCTGGCTGGCTCACTAAGTTTTATGTAACATGCACTGAGAAGCGTTCCGTCCAATTACAAAGTTACTATGTGACCATAACTTTGGTACAGCGGTAACTACTGGGGTTGCTTGAACCAGAAATCAGAAGACAAGTGTCGCTAGCTAGAGCAAAAGGTAAGCAAAAGTATAATAGTATTAACTATTTCAAGGGTCAGAAATCAGCAGTTAGATCAAAAATGACCAAAATTCAATTACAACAACAAATAAATTGAATAGTAAAACCTCAAAGTAACAAAAGGGTATACAATTAAAAAAAAAAATAAAAAAAAAAGTTCAGATTCAGTTTCCAAATTCCAAATAATTTTCTGTAATTAAATTTAAAATACTCAAAATCAATATCTCAGTTTCAAAATGACATTTTAGATTCAAGATCAAATTTCAAAATATCAAGTTTCGGTTTTGAATTCAAAGTCTCAATGTCCAGTTCAGTTTCAGATGCAAATTCAAAGTCTCAATGTCCAGTTAAATAAATAAAAAAAATTATATATTATATATATATATATATATATATATATATATATATAGTGACGGACGACAACGACAGACACAGTGGGCGAGCAGGGTCCTCGGAGAGGTTTTATTTAACAGAAAACCAAAACAAGGGGAATAAAGTGTCCAAAGGGAAGAGTGTCCAAAACAACAGGGAATCTGGTGTCCTCACTGTGCTGCAGGGGTTCAGTGGGGGTCTGGCAGTGTTCATGGAGGAAGGGTCCAGGTAAGGGAGTCCGAGGTCGCAGACGCTCCCCTCTTCGGTCCGGCGGGCGGCGGCTTCTTCTAGCGGCTTCATCCTCCTCTGCCTGGCGCTTGCAGGGGATGGACGGTCCTCAACGACCCTTCCTGGACCCACGAGGACACCAGTGTGCATGCACAGGGAAGAGACCGGTCTCCGAGGAGAGGCTGGGCTTTTAAACAGCGGCGGTGATGAGGCTCCATTTCCTTCAGGTGTGCCCCATCACGCCGCCAGCCCTGACTCCAGCGCCCCTCTCTCTCCCACCCACTCCTATCGGGAGCCTGGTGAAGGCGGCGATTTAGGGACGGGTGCGGTGATTATCAGGGAGGAGGCAGCTGACTGTCACATTCCCCAGCTGACATCCCGTCCTCAGGGCAGCCCACACGGAGTGCTACCTTCCTCAACCAGGCCCCAAACGGTCGGAGTGGGCGGGCGGATTCCTCTCGGCAGTCCTCCCTCTCGCTGCGAACAGGGACAGAGAAAAGCGGGATTTAGTCGACAGCCTCAACCAACCACAGGGTAAAATGACCGTAAAGAGAAGTCACTTACCCCTTGTGTGTGGCTGGGAGGCCGCTCTCCGCTCCTCCGTCCCAGTCCGGTTATGCTAACTTTGCAACGAGGGAGTGACGCTCATCAGGTGTCTCCCAACTGCGCTGTCTAGGCTCGCCTTGCCGCATTCTCCACCACTGGACGGGACGAGCCAACGACAGACACAGTGGGCGTGGCCAGGTTCTGGAGAGGTTTTATTTAACAGAAAACCAAAACAAGGGGAATAAAGTGTCCAAAAGGGGAAGAGTGTCCAAAACAACAGGGAATCTGGTGTCCTGCTGCAAGCTGGGGTTCGTGGGGGTCTGGCAGTGTTCATGGAGGAAGGGTCCAGGTAAGGGAGTCCGCGCGACCGCCTCCCCTCTTCGGTCCGGGCGCAGGGTGGCGGCTTCTTCTAGCGGCTTCATCCTCCCGCTTCAGGCGCTTGCAGGGATGGACGCCCGCATCCTGGCCCGACGGCCGTGAGTCGGGTGCTCGACCGACCGCTGGTCCGCAGCTCACGCCTCTGGTGGCGCTGGAGTCCCTCAACGCACCCTTCCTGGACCCACGAGGACACCAGTGTGCATGCACGGGAAGAGACCGGTCTCCCGAGGAGAGGGGCTTTTAAACAGCGCGGTGATGAGGCTCCATTCCTTCAGGTGTGCCCCATCACATGCCGCCAGCCCTGACTTCGCAGCCTCCTTCTCCCACACCCACTCCTATCGGAGCCTGGTGAAGGGCGGCATTTAGGACGGGTGCGGTGATTATCAGGGAGGAGGCAGCTGACTCTACAATATATATATATATATATATATATATATATATATATAAACGTTCATCAAAAGTGGAAAAATTCTGTCCACTAAAAAGGATAAAAAATCCAGGGAAAATCCAGGCAACAAAACTTTGAAAACTCCTACCAGATCGACAACTTTCACTCTCTTTTCTCCATTTGCAGGCACAAAATACTAGGATGGCTCACCAGTCTAAACCGTAGTATTCAGCAGGGACAGGGTTCAGGTTCACAATTCTCAACAAAGATAAAAAAAAATAAAATAAAAACCCGCCAAGGAGAAATGTAACAGAAAAAAAAGAATGAATTATTCCTCCAAAAAATATTGATTAGGCTCTATTTCATCAGCTTCTTGTCGCGTCTCTTTCAGTGCTGTTGTTTTGTTACGTAGGTCTCAAAGCTGAGCTTTTAAGAGTTAACATATCATTAATCTGGGTCTTAAATTGTAAATAATCTATTGCTGGATTATTATGCTGTATTTTCATCAAATTGCATCACTGAGTCTTCTCTCTTTCAGGTTCACTCTCGTTCTGTCTGCTTGAGTGCTACTACCCAAAAGGGGTGGAGCTAACCTTTCACCTCTCCAATTAAGAATCATTCAGGAACTTTATTTTCCTTTTTTACTTATAGAGCGATCTTTTGCATATTTTTCTTCAATTAAATATTAGTGATCTAGATTAATGATATGGGTTATACACACTTCCCATAAAGGACTGATTATGGAAATAGACTGGTTCTTTTGTATTGCAAACATGATACTTGACTCTGAACTGCTGCTAATCATAATTATTTTGTCTATATTATTCTGACCACGGTGCCTGTCTCACACCTAGATTGCCTACTCTTCTTCATTTCATCGTTGTTTTGTTTAGGGGATCCGCTTCCACATATGACAGAGACCGGAAGTGAGAGAAAATGTTTATTACATCTGAAATATGGATACTTTTCTTACAAAAATGGATTTGCTACAGGAGGCCTTTATTCCCTGGAGCTGTCTGCGCATGTTTTATTACGGATGCATTACCTTTATTTGACGATTTGTGGACTGTTCAACTGTAACATCCGCTGACTGCAATGATAAAGCTTGGAATAGCCAGGACCATTTTAATATAACTCAGACTGGATTTGTCTGAAAGAAGAAAGTTATATACACCTAGGATGCCTCAAAAGTAAGTAAAACTCAAGCTAATTTTCATTTTAGGTCACCTAACCCTTTAATATTGAAGCTACCTATTGCAATACAATATAGTCACTCAACAGAAACGTTCTCCCACATATTTAGCTGCTCTAACTGTGCTTATTTCTGTCATTGGTATAAGTGGCAGTGGTGGTAATAGACTAGAAATGTACAGTTTTATGCCATCGCATAATAACATTTCTTTAGTCATTCGCAATCCTGCAGCTTGAACCACTGTAGGGAAACCATCCTTACATCTGGAACTCATTATGACTAGAGATATATATTTAATAGAAATTACTCTGCTGGTGCCGATACAGGATGGCTGCCTCCATGAGCGTGCTCTGCAGTTGTTTTGTTAGTTTGTCCTGTCTTTAGTTATAAATTACAAATTGCTGGACATTCGGTGTTTTCTGATGTTTTGCTGGACATTTTCGTGGGAGCAGCTGCTCTGATCACGCGTGCTTCAGGACACCGAAGACAGGGAAAGAGAGCTGGGGTGCTTGTGAACCTCAGAAAATGTGGATTTCGAGCGCCATTGCCTAGCATGCATCTGGCAAATCTCCACTCTCTATCCAACAAAACAGACGAACTCGTCTGCTCTCCCGGACAAATAAAGATTTCTCACACTCTGCTGCTCTGTGTTTCACAGAAACTTGGCTAAACGACGCCATTCCAGACCGCGTGCTCCATCTGCCGGACTTTAGGCTGTTCAGAGCGGACCAGCGACGCAGAATCAACAGGGAAATCGTAGCGACGACGGGACATGCTTTTACATCAACGGAAGGTGGAGTACAGATGTAACAGTGTTAAAGAAGATGTGCTGTTCAGATCTAGAAACACTCTTCATTAACTGCAAGCCGTTCTATTCAGCTGCAGGAGTTTCACTCGCTTCATTCTGGTGAGTGTTTACATTCCTCCACAAGTGCATGTGAGCCTGGCTTTACAGAAACTCGCTGATCAGATCACAGAGACAGAACAACAACACCCGGACTCTGTTTTAATCATTTTCGGGACTTTAATAAAGCAAATCTCTCCCTGAACTACCAAAATACAGACAGCACATCATATGTCCCACTAGAGACAGTAATATATTGGATCACTGTTACACCACAATAAAGGATGCATATCACTCTGTTCCACGAGCAGCTTTGGGGTGCTCTGATCACTGTTTGGTTCATCCTATACCGACCTACAGGCAGAAACTAAAATCAGCTAAACCTGTATTAAGGACTGTAAAAAGATGTAATAATGAAGCAGAGCAGGATTTACAATATTGTTTTGACCTCACTGATTGGAGTGTTTTCAAGCTGCTGCCACCGATCTGGACGAGCTCACAGAGACTGTAACATCTTATATCATTTTTTTGAAGATATCTGTATTCCTACCAGGACTCATCTAATTTACAACAAAGACAAACCCCTCAGACCCCCTTTCCACCACACCTGCAATTAAGATCAGTGAAGAGGAGGTCGCCAGGTCTTCCGACAGTAGAAAAGGAAAAAGCACCAGGTCCAGACTGTGTTACATCAGTCTGTCTGAAATCATGTGCTGACCAGCTGGCCCCATCTTCACACAGATCTTCAACAGATCACTGGAGCTGTGCAAGTCCCTTCATGCTTCAAATGCTCCACCATCATCCCCATCCCAAAAAAATCCAAAATTACAGGATAAAATGACTACAGGCCTGTGGCTCTAACATCTGTGGTCATGAAGTCATTTGAAAAGCTGGTGCTGGCCCACCTGAAGGACATTACTGGACCCTTACTGGATCCTCTTCAGTTTGCCTACAGAGCAAACAGGTCTGTGGATGATGCAGTAAACATTGGACTGCATTATGTTCTGCAACATCTAGACAGACCAGGGACTTATGTGAGGATCCTGTTTGTGGACTTCAGCTCGGCCTTTAACACTATCATCCCAAACCTTCTCCTGCCCAAACTAACTCAGCTCTCCGTGCCCACCTCCATCTGTCAGTGGATCAACAGCTTCCTGACAGACATGCAGCAGCTAGTGAGGTTGGGAAAATACACATCCAGCACCCAGTATAACCAGGACTGGAGCTCCTCAGGGCTGCGTCTCTCTCCCACTGCTCATCTCCCTGTACACCAACGAATGCACATCTAATGACCCTCTGTCAAGCTCCTGAAGTTTGCTGCTGACACCACACTCATCTGCCTCATTCAGGACGGTGACAAGTCTGCTTACAGACAGGAGGTTAAAGAGCTGGCTGTCTGGTGCAGTCTCAACAACCTGGAGCTCAACACACTCAAAACAGTGGAGATGATAGTGGACTTCAGGAGAAACCCCTTCTATTCAAGAACTGTACTTATCCAGAGTGAGCAAAAGGTTGGCAAAATCACTCTGGACCCCTCACATCCAGCACACTTCCTCTTTGAACCGTTGCCATCTGGTCGACGCCTTCAGAGCTCTGAACACCAGAACGACTGACACAGGAACAGTTTCTTCTCCCTTTCAATTTGTATATTGTTATTCCTTACCTACTTATTTGTATTTTTATTCTTTATTATGTGTTTTTGTTCTGTCGCTGTCATTCTGTTGCACTCGCGAAGCTTCTATCATGAAAACAAATTCCAGAGACAATGTTATCGAGAACGCAGCCCAGGTATGATACGTTCCATGCGTAGATTCCAAAGCTCTTCTTTGATCAGAACCATGGAGAGCGATCAGGGATAGGTCTGTCCTATGCACGAAACTTTTAACAATGCAACAAAATATTTAAAGAGCATCAAGCTATTAAAATCTATAATATGTATAGCACAGATAATATAACAGTAGGCTATATTAGTCACTTATTTTTATTAGGTTAAGCAGTGATTGGATAACTTTTTTTTTTTTTTAATTTAACATTTTTAATTTAAGGCCCACCCACAATTGGTCTGGCCCATCCAAAACTGGAATCCTGGCGTGCCTGGGCCACACTGAGCTGTGTGTACGCCCACAGCGTGAAGTGAAGCGAGACAGAGGCTGTCCTGTACTGTCTGAAATGGTTAACTCTGTGGCGATGCATGTGCAAAACAGATTTAACTAATCATAAGTCAATCAGGATACATAAACCCCCACCACCACAATATAGTTCCCGTCCCAGCTCCAGAGGGTTAATGTAACAACTGTCTGTCAGTTTGATGTGAAGTGCATGTGAAGATGATAGATTTGATTGGAGTTATTTTGTAATATTGACTCAAAGCTCACTTCTTCAAACAGGCCACAACAAAAACATTTACAGAGTTGATTTAAATGTATCAGTTTTGTAAAACTGTTAAAGTAAAAAAGCACTGAATGACCAAAATGATACTCACCAGAGACAGTAACTCTGAATGACTTTATAATGCCAAATCTGCTGCTGTTGATCAGTAGTTGATAATCTCCAGTATCTGTGGTTCTGGTGTTCATGAGGGTCAGAGATCCAGTCTGATGATCCAGCTTCAGTCTGTGTGAATCTCTCTTTACACTGATCATCTGTACAGATTTTACTCCAATCTTTAGTGATGTTAGTGATGAGAATGTCATTAAAATACCACATTTTTAAATCATCTGGGTTTTTAATACATCAGGATCTAAAGTGACAGATTCTCCCTCCTTCACTGACTTCTCTTCATTTTTCTCGTTCAGCAGCAGGAACATCTGAAACACAAACCAACAGATGCAGGAGGATGTTTTGAGGGAAAACATCACATAAGACTGAAGAACTGTGGATAGGAAATTAATAAACCATGACCTCTTTATTTTTCGCCTGGAAGGCAACTATTATTCTAATTTTGTGCTGTTAATCAAATTTAAAACCAAACTCTTTGCACTTTGGGTTCCTGGTGGCTGGGGAAAAATTGACTGTGAAATAAAAGATGGATTTAAATAGATGGTTGTTAGAAGGTGACTGATAAAACAAAAAAACATTTGTATATCATTCTGAACTATATATATATATATATATATATATATATATATATATATATATATATATATATATATATATATATATATATATATATTTAAGTCTACAAATTCCACTTTAACAGCAAATGTGTTTTTGATTAAGTCATCTATGTAAGTGAATATACAGGTAAGAATAAAATCACCTCTAAATGTTATCACAAAATGATCACTAATAACACATGAATGGTAAGATTTACATTTAGGCTACAGAACTAACATGACTCACCATGTACAATAACACTGAAACTCTTTTCACTGTCAGTGTTGCTGCTGCTTAACAGTAGTTTATAGACTCCAGAGTCATTGGTTGTGATGTTCATGATGGTCAGAGATCCAGTCTGATGATCCAGCTTCAGTCTGTCTCTGAATCTCTCAGTACCTTCATTACACTGAACATCTGTACAGATCTTACTGAGATCTCCAGTGATTTGAGCGTGCGAGTGTAATTGAAATACCATCTTATTCTGTCTTTTTGTTTGTTTCAACACCAGTGTGTAGAGTGACTGAATCTCCCTCCATTAAAATCACTCTGTCTATATCAACACCAGATGCACCTGAAGAAGAAATATATCACAATTTTAATCAATTCACCATTTCTTCCCAATGAATGCAGATTATATAAAATAAAACTGCTCTTTTCCTCTGCATTAATGTCAACACAATTGCATTTGAGATGTCACATTCCCCTTAAAGAGAACACTACCCTTAAAGAAAGTACCATAATAATACACGGAGAACATAAGGTAAACATTCAAATAAGGAAAACATTCAAAATAAATGAAATAAAATAAATAAATAAAGATCCTTTGGATGATCGGGAAAATAGTTATTTTGTCTTCTTGAAAACATGTAAGTATATTATGTAGCTTCTATACTAAAAGGTCAGGTATATGATCTTTAAACAAACTGAGATGTTCAAAGCGTTTACACCCTGGCTCTTAATGCATGATTTGTTTTCAATTTTATAGCTGTGCTGTAATTGCACACTATTCACCATAATTTTACAATTTCTATACGATTTTCTACTATTTATATTACTTAATACTATTATACTGCATTTATTTTTTTATTAAAAACAATATATTACATATACAATATATAATTAACATCTCTAGTATACATAGTAAATAATGTACAGTATTAAAACATGTCAAACAATGTTTTCACTAGATGAAGAGAAAATAAAAAGGAATACATTAGGGCAGGTAGAATTAGAGGGGGGGACACCAGGGACGTGTCCCTACCGATATCCAGTGACTGCCAAACTGTGCCTAGCAATAATTTTGATCAAAATGTTTTAAATATATGTATACATTTATATATATATATATATATATATATATATATATATATATATATATATATATATATATATATATATATATATATATATGCTATATGTTTTTTTTTCATTTAGAGCAACTCACAGGTATCACACCCAATTCAAGACAGCAGTCCAAAACAGTTAATATAGAAATTCACTTAAGGAATTAACAAAGTTGCATCGATGAGTTTGACAAAACGGAGCAAACGGAAAGAGAAATCTATGGCTATTATTAGCTCCCCATATAAAACATATGGACACTAAAGGTTGTGCAGAAAGATACACAATCTTCCAGCCTAGGATAAAGTCATTATGAACATTAACAATAATTTCGGACAAATATAATGTGACTTTATGGTAAAAATATGTAAGTGGCACTCTGTGGTGCAGCAGGATTTGGAACAGCATCACCGTGGACAATCTTTAACTTTAACTTCAATTTGTTCAACTGAATGTTAAAAACCTGTTAAAAATCTAATTGTTAGCTGAAATATCCACAAAAAAAAACAACACTGAAATAAGAGCCGGTTTATGTCAATTAGATGCACATGAATGTTCGTTACTACAGCAACAGCAGAGTATTCTTTCAGAAAGAATCATCTTGGGTCCAATTCAAGAATATTAAAATGAAGTGATGTGATAAAGACACCCAGCACTCTGTTTGTGGGGGTACATTATTTGCTATTTATTAAAACACAGACCAGAAAAAAGGCATTTACAAATTGTCTGAAACTGACCCTAAACTGAAAAGGAAAATAGTGCTTGTTTTAAACAACACAAAGCCTTTAAAGAATTGGTTCAATTATTACAACAATCTCATTATTAATTTAACCTGATGCTATTAGCTTTCTTCAGTAGAACACAACCAGTTTTAGAAAGGAATTTGAGATCTGTAGATGCATACCATGCAAATGAATGACTGCAATAATTTGGAGAGTCCAAACATCATGCATGACGCCCTGATCAAATAATGTCTTATAGCAAAATGATAGGTTTGTACAATAGATGAAATAAATCCATAAATACAGCTTCACTAAAAATGATCTTCCTTTCAGCACTCAATTTATTACTTATTTGTGCAATGCATGTTAGCTGTTCTTATGTGAAGAATAAAGATGATGCTTTGACTGCAGAGATAATGAAAGTCGTGTGAAAGTTTTTCAAACAGTATCAGAGCCCTGGTCCCAAACACTAATTTCAAGTTGAGATTGTTTTACTTGCTGATTTGTTTCTTACCCAAATCACAGAAGTGCATTCATTGTATCCTTAAGATCTTGAGTTTCATCTGTTTCATAAAAATAGGCATTTATGTTCTGATGAAATTAACCTTGGATGGTATCAATGTAGGTGATAATCAATCATGAACAATGAGAATCTTTATTTTCAAACTACTGTACTATTAAAAAAAAAAAGCCCACAAATCAAACCAGCTCTGGATAAATCTAGAAATAAGTGAAACTTGTAAACACATCAAGAAGACAAGACTGATGAAAACTACCCAGGTCTGAGAGAATAACATTAAGAAAATGTTAGTGTCTATATTTAGCACATGGCAAAATACAGTGATCATATACTTGTAACCAAACAGAAAATTAAGTATTTAGTATAGATTAATGCAAGCAGAAACTTTTCAAGTAGCCTAAATAAATTAGGCTTTATGTTCGCTACAGCAGAGAGATAAACGACTAGCTCTAAAATAATGTTTTGGAATTAACAAACAGAGGCTTGGGATGAGACATGTTAGAAATATTAACACTTAAGAACATTTTAAGGACAAAACATGAAATAAAACATCTGAGCAATGTCTTGGGGTGTGGTGACTGTGGAGGAATAATTGAATTTGCTGTTATAATCGGAGATCACTGACCAAGGAAATGCCTCAGCCCACTGAGAACTGTCTGTCTGCAACACGATTCACAGCAAGTAATACAGTCAAAAATATATCCATAAATGCCATGGTCGGTACAAAAATAGCAACAAACAAACAAATAAATAAATAAATGCAAAATACAAATATTATGCATAACTGTCAAATATAAGAATTGGGCTGGTTTGCCTTTGCAGACCTGGCAACCCTGCTCATTGCTGGTAGCACCTTCTGTCCAGTTATTTCCCCACCACCTATGTTTTGTAAATAAAATGAACAAATTAAATTATGGTAGTCACATGTATAATCATGCTCCTTATTGCCAGTGATATAATAATAATAATAATAATAATAATAATAATAATAATAATAATAATAATAAAACTATGAAATGCCATAAAGAAATATCATAAAACATAGTAACTATGAAAACAGCATAATTAAAAGTGACAGTCCCCATTATTTAATATGCATAATAGCCTAATTGTAACATTTGTGATAAATACATTTCTTTATCACAATGATATATAAGGATGGTGTTTGTTTATTTATTTATTTATTTATTTATTTATTTATTTATTTATTTATTTATTTATTTATTACAATGTTTTTCTGTTTACCTCGCAGTTCAGTTTACATGGTCTTCATGATTTTCCTAAGGGTTAACATGATTTTCAGCTAGCTTCACCACAGGGCTTTTAATATTCACATATCATACTGTACAAGTGTATAACTCTGATTTGATTGGATCGCGACTTGGGGTGTTTATTGAGCTTAAGCGCAGAGTCACTATACGTCCGTGCTGTGCTCTGATGAGTGATAATACAGTCAATTATACTTTATCGCCTCGTCCATGGCACACTGTAGCTTTACAGAAGAATACTGTCAGTACAGAAGACAAACCCATGGTCTGCTTCTGCATGATGTAATCCGTTATGACAAACAATTCCTGACACTGTCCTACTAGACAAGCCTATCTGACTGCTTCTGTTGAGCCCACAAAGCATCCTACATGTTTGGTACTATTTGTATTTATTTATTTATTTATTTATTTATTTATTTATTTTATTTATTTTACTGAAAACACGTTTTAACCGCAAATTTCGCTAGACAAATCGATAGAACACAGAAAAAAAAAAAAAAGATATTAAGCCTAAATGTCTTACCATGGTCGAGTAAACACCAGAACAATAAGGGTAAATAAAGAGCAGCTTCATTTCCATGAGGTTTTCTAAAAATACATTTTGATGCATAGTGCTGTGTTCTTTCTCTTCAGTAAACCCGAAGCCATTGCTGCTTCTTCTTCTTCTTATTATTATTATTATTATTTTATTTATTTTTTACAGCGGTTGGTATCCAGCTTACTGGTGCATTAAGAACCCGTTGTGTCACGAATGAAAGTGAAAGTATAACTTGGGAGGCTCCCTGCGACTGCAGCAGATGAATGAGATGTGTGGTCATGTTCTTTAATCTCCATTAGTGCTGGTTGTAAAGTGCTGTGTAAATGCTGTTTGACAGTGTAGGCATTTGAGCAAAACAGATATTAATGTAGTAGTTTACTATATATATATATATATATATATATATATATATATATATATATATATATATATATATATATATTTTCTCTTTCTCTCTTCTGGTGGCTACTATAGCCTATTTCTTAAATTAATCATAGTAGCCTGTAATTTGTGTTTTATTATATTTGGTTATATACGTTATTTATCTGGGTGAATTAAAACATTATTAAGCTTTCACAGACATAAAAGAGTAAGAGACCACTGCATAACGTGATTATTTAGCCAGTAATATTGTCTGTTTATTTATGTTATATATTCACAATAATTTATTGTGTAGCTGAGGTTTTGATTTTATTAATATTGTGATTAATATTTTGTTATTATCAAGCAAAGGATGCTGGGAACTACAGTAAATTCACTATCATTTACTTACACCAACAAAAAATGATAAATGTAGCCTAACTAAAGATTAAAGATTAACCTTACATTGCAGAAATATAGGTAGATGGAATAAACTGGAGTCGAATATATATCCATTGTCAATAAATAAATAAATAAGAAAATAAATCCGCATAAATCTGAAAAGTTTAACACAGAAATGAACACCTGGTACTAAAGAAAAACGCAATATAGAAAATACATCTCTCTCTCTCACACACACACACACACACACACACACACACACACACACACAGGTATGACTGCCACAGAGGGCATTTTTAGAATTTGGCAAATAAAATCAGCCAAAAAGCAGAACAAAGTTATAAAGGCATTAGACCTCATGCACACACTACATTATGTTATTTGATGTTCACTCTTCACTACTGTTGATTTCTACATATTGCTGTTGGCTTTTATTACATATTATTTATTTAATTTATTCTACATTCTTAAGTTAATTATTGTTTTTACACTTGGTTCTTTAACGTAAAATCATTAATATGCAACTAAAATCTGACTCTAAGTCTACTCTAAATCTACTATTTGAAGGAATATTTATTTTCATAAAATGTATCACATTCACAAAATGTATCACAAAGTTGTGATACAAGCATTGCCACATCTAGTAAAATGAATGGTTCTCTGTGGCCCTCTGCTGTTCAAACAATTTATTTTTTAAACTGTAATAATTTTAGGTTTATCTCTGATCAATCTGAACAACTAGATAAATATCCTAGATGAATATCCAGAAACAAATTAAATTTAGATCATCATTTAAGTGATTTTGTTCATATATACATATACATATATATATATATATATATATATATATATATATATATATATATATATATATATATATATATATATATATATATATATATATAAATATATATATATATATTCACATGCAAGCTAATGGTGTAGTTCGAATTCTGTGGTAAATAGGTACAAAAGTACTTCACATCTCCCAAAACACTGTATTAACAGATGAGAAGTAAACAAACAAACAAACAAACATGGTGAAGACGACTTGCTGAAGTTCAAACCGAGCATCAGAATGGGGAAGAAAGGGATTTAAGTGACTTTGAATGTGGAATGGTTGTTGTTGACAGACAGGCTGGTCTGAGTATTTCAAAACTGCTGATCTACTGGAATTTACACACACAACCATCTCTAGGGTTTGGAGAATGGTCCGAAAAGAGAAAATATCCAGTGAGCGGCAGTTGTGTTGACGAAAATGCCTTGCTAATGTCAGATGTCAGAGGAGAATGGGCAGACTGGTTAGAGATGACAGAAAGGCAACACTTTACTCAAATGGCCTCCACAGTCACCAGATCTCAATCCAATGAGCATCTTTGGGATGTGGTGGAATGGGAGATTCACATCATGGATGTGCAGCCGACAAATCTGCAGCAACTGCTGATGCTATCATGTCAATATGGACCAAAATCTCTGAGGAATGTTTCAAACACCTTGTTGAATCTATGCCACAAAGAATTAAGGCTGTTCTGAAGGCAAAAGGGCCCAACCCGGTACTAGCAAGGTGTACCTATATATATAAATATATATATATATATATATATATATCTTTTACAATTACTCTTTCAATTTTGGGGACATATTTATCCCAAAGGCCACAAGTGTAAACATTAAACAAGGACCATTTGAGGGTTATTGTGATGCTCATTTTATCAAACACATTTTTAGTTTCAGAGTAGTGTTGCGTTTAGCTGTCAATCTGTGTGGTTTATCAGTGATGCATGATGAGTAAAAATACAGTTTGACCAATGACTCTTCTTTGTTTTTCGGTTTGATGGACTGATTCAGTAGCAGCTTCATTTCACTGTAAATCAGTTTTATCTAGACAGGAAGTCAGGCGGTGAGTTCATAACACAACAACTGAACACAAATGGTTTGTTTAAAATTCTATGTGAACAGGTACAAATTCACACCATACTTCAATCATCATTTGTATGATATTTATTTAAATCTTTTTTTTTTTTTTTTTTTTTTGAAACAGCAGCTGAAACAGCATCATGGCTCTCATGTGCATTTCTTGGATTTGAAAGCAATGGGGCTAATATACCTTTATTGAATACCAATATTGAACCTTTTCAAAATATTCTAATTTTCTGAGATACTGAATTTGGGATTTTCCTTAGTTGTCAATTATAATCATCAAAATTAAAAGAAATAAACATTTGAAATATATCAGTCTGTGTGTAATGAATGAATATAATATACAAGTTTCACTTTTGAATGGAATTAGTGAAATAAATCAACTTTTGATGATATTCTAATTATATGACCAGCACCTGTATATAACTGGATGAGAAGATAAAGTTGAACTATTTAATGCCAATTAACAACATTTCAAAGACAGTGATGCTGGTCTAAGGCGGAGAAGCTCTGGGGCTTGAGGAGACTGGCTGCACAAGACAGCAGCAGTAACCTGAAGCTTTCACCTGTACACTCACTGAAGCTAAGCAGGGTTGAGTCGGGTCAGTACCTGGATGGGAGATGTCCTGGGAAGACCAGGTTGCTGCTGGAAGAGGTGTTAGTGAGGCCAGCAGAGGGAGCTCATCCTGTGCTCTGAGTGGCTCCTAATAAACCATGCTGTAAAAGGCACCTGGTGGTGTAGTTAATATGAACCCCAGAGTCTTTCTCAGAAAGATTAGGGGTGTAACCCTGGTCCCTAGATCACCCACCACCCAAATCACTGCAAGCAGTTAGTTAAACATCACAGTGACATAGTACTTTAATTCTTACAACTTAAATTAAAGTAAACCCAACATTCCATTTTTCAAGTGCAACAATATTGTGAGAAAAAAAAAAAAAAGGTCATTCACAAGTGCACAGTTTGAATCAGTCGGTGCCTTCCACACAAAAATATGATTGATTGGTTCAGTAATTACAAAACATTAAAATCATTGTGTTCAGTTATACTGCATAAACAATAGCACATCTGTGAGTGAGATTTCTAGTGACTTTTCAGTGACCTCCTGCAACAACGGTCAAACAGTCTTAATAAATTACATAACACATGCATATTTTTTACACAAGCTCATTAAAATCAGTTCATATCGTAAAACTTGAGTAAGTTCAGCTAATGTGTCCTTACACATTAAACACTTAGTTTTGGGTATAGAGGCAAAGTGTCATGGACATGTATGTGCAACCTGTGATCACCACAAAACCCGATCCTTTACTCAGTCCTGAAAGCATATGCAGGTGTGTTCATGCAACCAAGTGATCACAGCATATTTTCATAGACTCTAGTCCCTCCTGAATATTATCTTTCAAGCCTGGAAAACTGATTCATCACTAAAAGATTTAGAAGTTATCTTATGTTCTTTCTTTCTTTCTTTCTTTCTTTCTTTCTTTCTTTCTTCTACTGTTAAAACTATATATATATATATATATATATATTTTTTTTTTTGAACACTGAGTGTATATATTGTTGTTGTAACATTATAAAGAAAAAATATAGCCTATATCTCTCTTTATAAAATCTTTTGGCATAAAGATAGTGTAAAATTAGTCTGGAACCCTAAGGTTCTGTATAAACTGAACTTCTGCTTGAATGTTTGCATGAATGCACCTGCTTATGCTTTGAGGAGGAATATGATAATTCAGTTTCTCATCTTGGTGTCTGTTACCACAGACTTAAGCAGGACAGGAAGAAGCCCCTCTCCTACAAACTAAATACATAGCTCTCAATGCCCAATCTCATGCTTGAGATGCATTGTGAGCCAAAAGATCAAACCAGGTTTCTGAAGAAAACCAACGCAGCAGGTTTCAGTTTGATTCAGAGGCTGAGCTGTGAGTGCGGTGTATATTTCAGTAAACTGCTCATGTGAGATGAGAGACTGTAAAATGTAAAAAGTGACAACCTGCATTTGTTACTTAAAAGAGCTATTTTCACCTGATTTAACCCTGATTTAAAATTAGGTTGTTTGTATAAATGAATGTATCTGTGTTGGTTCAGTGATTGAAACTTGAATAAACTTCGTAATACACGTGTTGCCATTTTAGTTTACCATTTTTCAGTGTACTCCACACACAAAATCTGAGAAAAATATATAAACACACACACACACACACACACACACACACACACACACACACCTCAAAATCACTAGAGTTTTTAAAATCATTAGAGTTAGGCTCTATTTGACCATGAAATGTAGTTCATTTAAAAACAAACAATACTCTAATGCATTCAGCTACTTAACATTGCCAGACAACAAATATAAAATGAAAATAAATATAAAATTTAACATTCAAAATGATGAAAATTAAGAATGTTTTTCACTAATATAAACATGTAAAGTCTTAAGAACATTTATATGTAACTATAACATGTGTTCAGTCTGTGTGTGTGTGTGTGTGTGTGTGTGTGTGTGTGTGTGTGTGTGGTGTTGTGTGTTGTGAACTAGGAGGGTCAAACAGCCGAGGGAGGATTCACACACCATTCTACTGTTTTTGGCAGACAGACATTAGATCAGACTCTGAACTGTTGAATAAAATGTTTCACATGTATATATTGTTCTGTATGTGCTGGTGGAGCCTGATTGGTAAGTTTTAAACCTACATTTATGGCTTCATTTATTATTATTATCATTATTATTATTTCCATTACACAATAATAAAGCTGCCTCTACTGTTGGCATATTGTTAAATTAGAGTATTTTCATCTGCTGTGTTCAAATCTTGTGTTGTTCTAAATATCTTAAATTTCTGTCTTGATGCTGTTCTTCAATTCACATTTAAAACCACTACAAACTGATTTCAGGCTTTGTAAACTATCATGAGACCTAATCTGTGACAAAACCTTGTTTATCAGGTGTGTTTGGTGAGACAGTATCATTAATGGAGGGAGATTCTGTCACTCTAAACACTGACAATATTAAAATATATGAGGACATAAATACTGTGGAATTTTGGAGCAGAAAAGTTTATTTTAGCGAAAATAAATAGAGAGGCTGGAGTTTTCTCCATATTTGATGATGTTCCTGACGGGAGATTCAGAGACAGACTGAAGCTAGACAAACAAACTGGATTTCTGATAATCACAAACATCACAACTCAACATGCTGGAGACTATCAACTACAGATAAGTGGAGTAAAATTGTCATCAAAACATTCAGTGTTTCTGTCTATGGTGAGTGGAGATCTTTTTTCAAGCATTCACGTATTATTGTTTTATTAAAGTAATATCTAGGTTCAATACAAGTTAAGCTCAGCTGATAGCAATTTTGGCATAATGTTGATTACTGCACTAATGAATTTCAACTTAAATAAATAAATAAATACAATCTAGATGCTTACAGTGGAAATCAATGAGATCAATGTTTGGGGATTTAAAGAGGAAATGTGAAGCTACCATTTAATAAAAACACTCATATTAATTGTTCTCTTAAAATGTGTATTTGAACTGTGAAGCTGTCTAAATTATATATTTTTTTACAGTCAGGGTTTTACAGTTCCAAAATTATCAAAGTGACAAAGTTGTAAAATTAGATATAACTTTACACAGAAAAGGTTAAGTGATTTTTCATGCTAAAATCATGTTAACATATATTGTTCATGTCTTGTGGCTTTAGTATTAAAACAAAGAATATTTTATGTTCACGGATCTGCCTCATTCACTGCCATTGTAAGCACCTTAGTGTAAACCAGAGTTTGTTCATTCTTATTTATGTATTGACTGATTGACTGAAATGAGGAATAAGTGGAAATCCATTTTTTCTTCTCGTCTCTCATGCTTTGCAGCTCGTCTGCCTGTTCCTAACATTACCAGAGACTGTTCTTCATCATCATCATCATCATCATCATCATATTGTTCATTGTTGTGCTCAGTGGTGAATGTGGGTCATGTGACTCTCTCCTGGTACAAAGGAAACAGTTTATTGTCCAGCATCAGTGTGTCTGATCTCAGCATCAGTCTCTCTCTACCTCTGGAGGTGGAATATCAGGATAAAAACACATACAGCTGTGTGCTCAACAATCCCATCAGCAACCAGACCACACATCTGAACATCACTCAACTCTGTCACACATGTTCAGGTGGGCTGATGTTGACATTAACATTCATTTACCTTACACTATATCTCACAGTTATATAGTGCTGGTGTTTGATAGTGTTTGTTGTAGATCAGACAGACAGATTCAGTCACACTAACAGCTCATTCTGTCCATTACAGATCAGGGTCTACCTTTATCTTATTTAGTGTTGATCTCTGTTCCTGCTGCTGTATCTCTGTTGATTGTGCTGCAGTGTGATCTTCTGGATCTACAAGAAATATAGAAAAACTGATCAAGAAGGCAAGTGCTACAAAGAAAACAATACTCTAAAATGATTCTCTAAATATTTTGATTAATTGATAGCTTTAAATACCATTTAATTACAATTATTCTAATAATTATTGTAGCTAACATTTTCTAGTTCCTTTTATAAGAAGATGTAGTTATTGGTTTGGCGGTTTCTGTGGATTACACTCATGTCAGAATACATATCTATATCTATATCTATATAATTGCACTGGGCAGCTATCTTTACTCGTCTCATTAGCACAAAAACAGATTCTGCGCTTCACAAACTGTATCAAAACGCTGGAAACACAGGAATGAAAATTTGCATTAATTTAATAATACAACTTTCCCACACTTTACAAACATAATCTTAATAATATTTCATAATATCTTCATAATCTTACCTGTGTAAAGATGCACCGTTCATCTCTATGAATAATGATGTTCCAGATGTTCCACTTAATACATTTCAACCTCACAAAAATGCAAAGGACTTCACTTGTGTTAAGCTTCTGGTTTGATATACAATTTTTTTGTAAGTAATGTCTCTTCACGTTTAATCGTAAACATGTAGCCTATTTATTGGGACTTTGTGAGAGAAAAAAGTTAAAATGTTAAATTCAATTTGTAAATGCCGTTTTAAAAGTGCAGCATTAAACATTTAACCAACTTTACATTAACACTTTAGCTTTGACAAATCCTAATAACATGTTATAAATAAGCAGCTCTTGTTAAGACGTTTTGTTGTTTTAATCCATCTATTATTGCTGTTAAAACAGTTCAGACTCGTGATGACGAGATTACTTACACCGAGGCAGTGTTCTTCAAACGAAATGCACATAAATCGGTAAGATCATTTATTCATGTCATGTGTCTCTGTATGATTTCACCAGTTAATCAGATTTAGATCAGTTTGCACACACCAGCACCATATCCGATAATTATAAAAGCCTCCTTTTTATTTTTATTGATAGGCCAAATGTTATTTCATAATTTAATCTATAAAACATTCCGTACAGTTTATATATTTGAAGAGTTTGGTTCCAAAACGCGATAAACAACAATTAAAACACTTTTTAATTTATTAATATTAATTTTAATTTAATATATTTGAAGAGTTTGGTTCCAAAACGCGATAAACAACAATTAAAAAAAAAAAAAAAACATTAATCGCGTTTCTGCCAGTATCAGTATTGTATCATTCGGTATTGAAAAGTCCATTTTTTATTTTACGCAAAATCTGTATACGCTGAGTTATTAGGTCTTGTTTTCTCCCTTTTTTCCCAACCGCAACAAACGCCAGTCTCCTTTCTTTGCAGATTGTAATATATCCGCTCAACCAATCACAGCGCAACATTCCACGCACTCTAGACTGTAATGGTGGCGCTCTGAATACACCGCATCCTAGTTTTCCTCATCTACTTTGTACTTTGGATCAACAAACACGGGCTTCATGATATATCACGTGTGATTGTCAATTTGTCATGCGCATCTCGTCAGTAAAGCCGGTTCTTTGATAAATCTCCATCGCGTGCTTTCAGATGGAGCAGCATTTAATACACAGAGCGTATATCACTGACAAGTTATGCAATATCGTGTTCATAATCACAGATGAGTCGCATTCGATTATGAATGCAATATTGCACAGCTTGTCAGCGTAAATGTTTTATTAATGACATTAATGTTTTGTTTTTACAGCATATAGCCCTAGTCAATAAAATGACTGTAACATGGCAAAGATGAATGCACATTTGGTAGCTAGTTGAATGTAAGGGAAATATCATTGGTGGTTTGATGTGATGTTGTTGTCCATGTATGTTCATGATGAAATGTTATTTTATCGTTGTAATTAATTTATAGCATTAACAAGATGACCCGTTGAATTCATTTTGGGAGCGATGACTGATGAATGTATTTTTAGTCCAGTGCCTGTTTATAAGATTAGTATTGACCAAGTTGAGGCTGTCATATGTGGATAAACTATGTTTGTATTTTCAACAGTTTCAATATGAAAAATAACTTTCATATAGATTCAATGAAAAAAAAAAAGATGCTATGTGAAAGTTTGAAACAGAAAATATCGGTTTTCATTTTTCCACTTTCTTGGTAAAAAAAAACAAACAAACAAACAACAACAACAACAAAAAAAACGTTTTACTCAAATTGATCAAAACGGATTTATTGCATTTTGGAACCAAACTCTTCATTTGTTGAGTATTGCCTATATGACTAACATTCCTAAATCTTGTGGACACAAAGTCCACATCAAATTTCCCAGAACTGGAGATACAGGAGCATTCTGAGGAAAAAATCCATGTTTATTGAACTTCTTCCGATGCTCGTGATTTTCCATTTTAACTGACAGATGAAGGCTGCATTACCAATGCCGTCCACTAGGATAAATACTTCTAGTCTTGTGTTTTCTATTGTTTACCAATTGAAATTTTCAATTCAATATTTGAGGAAAAAAGAAATTGTAGTTTCCATACCTGGATATTATGTCAGTCACTTAACATTTTATTTGTAAAACAGTTGTCAAATATAAAATGTTTTGCTCTTTCCATCTTACCTCACTCTTTTAAACATCAAAATGCGCTTATGCTTGAATTGCAGTCTGCTTCTGTGAGAAGTAAACCCCCTCACTTGGATTTGATTGGCCGTCTCAATCATTTTGACATTGATGAGCTTTTAAACCATTTTGTCATCCTAAAACAACAAACAGAGCTAATGGAGTGCAGCAGAGCAGTGCAAGAATTTCAAGTACAGGAGGGACAATTTGGTCATCACCGGTTGTATACATCACAAATAAGTTTATTTGATGTGGGCACTTTCATCTGCAAGATGTAATATTTAAGTTTTGCAGTTGCTCAACTGCACATATGTCTCTAAGACATTTTCTGTCAGATGCTATAGGCCGATTTACAAAAGTAGGTATAGACCTTTCCCTTTATAGGCTTTATCACATTTATATATATATTCACAAATTTTTAACATCACTTACTATCATAAAATGACACAATACATATAAATGCTATTCACATTTTGAGCCTTTTTGTATCTTGTCATTTTACGGAATAGAGCTTTATGGAATTGTGAAACTGAAACCACATGGGTTTGGAATGATGTAAGGGTGAGAACTGATCAGACCTGATCTCTGTTTGCATTATTGTTAAGCTGCTTTGAAACAATCCGCATTCAGCATAAAGCACAATAATAAAAGGTGACTTGACTTGAATTAACCCTTTAAACTGGCTGCTTCCTGTTTTCTATTTTAAAATGTAATTTATTTATGATGCAAATTTGTTTGCTGATTTGCTGCTCATTTCTCATCATCAATGTTGAAAACAGTTGTGCTGCTTATTTTTGTGGATATGCAAAAGGATCATGTGACACTAAAGACTAGAGAAATAATGCTGTAAACTCAACTTTTAGTCAAAAGAATAAATTACATTTTATAATATATTCAAGCAGAATACAAATATTTAAAATTGTACTAATATGTCACAATTGCACTGTTTTTACTGTTTGATCATCAAATAAATGCAGCCCCATTCAGTATGTGATTTCTTTCAAAACATGAAGAAAAAGAATCTTAATTATTCTTAATTGTTATTTTTCCACACACTTACATACACATATTGGTGAAGTATTTTATTAATACAATATTTTTTTTTTTTTTTTTTACAGAATAAGAACGAGGAGCGAGCATGTGGACTACACATGTTGCCTTGAGAAGTGAGGAAACCTATATAAAACCCTCCGAGTCTGTGGTTGAGTTTTGAGATTTGTAAACATGTAACAAAATGATTTCTGAAGGTTCATGTGACACTGAAGACTTGAGGAGTTTTTTTTTTTGGTAATTTTAATAGTTGTCTTTTTAATTACAGTTTTTTTTTTATAATTAAAGTTGAACTCAATAAAAGGACAAATGTTGCTTTAGGCAAATATTTTCTTTCTTTTTAAGTTTCATTTTATTTCAATTAACATTTGTTTTATTTAAAATAATGAAATGGTTTGAGTTTCAGTTTTAGTTTACTCTAACAACCCTAGTGCTTTCAAAAGCCTGGACTGGGAGAGCAGCAAATTCAGGGTATCTGCATGATTTTTTAAAATAAAATTTAAGCTTCTTAAGACCTGCATAAATAAAATTCATACCAAATGCGCATGGTTAAGGCAATGACTAAGGGAACAAGGGAAGTCGTGGCCTAATGGTTAAATAATTTGACTAACCCTAAGGTTGTGGGTTGAGTCTCGGGCCAGCAATACCACGACTGAGGTGCCCTTGAGCAAGGCACAACCCCAACTCTCCCTGGCGCAGCATAAATGGCTGCCCACTGCTCGGTGTGTGTTCCCGTGTGTGTGTGTTCACTGCTGTGTGTGTGCACTTTGGATGAGTTAAATGCAGAGCACCAAATCTAAATATGGGTCACCATACTTGGCTGTATGTCACTTTCACTTTCACATATTTCACAAGTTTTATAAAATGATACATTTCACATTTCATCCTTTAAAACATTTTTTTAAGACAACAGGTTGAGTCAAAAGTATCAATTACAACTTTTTAAGATTTAGTGTCTTAATTTTTAGATTTTATAATGCAATAGCATTAGCTAATGTTGATCCACTGGTTTACATTTACAGCTGTGTGTACAGACACCAGAAGGGCTTAAAGAAAGCATCAGAAATATAGTGGTTTCCCAGGCTGTACACTAAGTAGCGCTGCACACATAAACACTACTTTATCAGGCATTATACTGAGGAAAGACTTTTCCAAAGACATCAGTTCCATTCAGAAATACATTCATATAAATTCTGAAACATACAGCAGTTGTGCAGTTTATTCAATGAAATAGCCTTCTGAAGTTTACTTGTTTCCCAAATTTGAGACCTCTTGAAACTTAAATTAAGACATTTCTTGTACCATTTAAGCTTTTTAGGCCTACACGCCCCAAAATGATTTTAACTACACGGAAACCCTGTTGATGGCGTAATCTCCATTTCACTGTGATAACCGTTTTGCAGTGTACAGGTTACACCCTGACCCTAAAGCATGGTCATATCATCCTGCTGATATAAAAATGTTTTAACCCACTGTTACTTTACAAAGGAATTTTACATAGTATATTTCACAATACATCAGGTTTCTTCTTACGGTCCCTCCTGCAGCAACAGGACTTTACACAAACCACCACAGCACCAGCACACCAACAACAGCAACAGCCGCATATATTCCTGCTATTACTCCTAAAGGCAGACTTGAATCTGTAGTGATAAAGACAGACAGTCATTATTACAAGAGATCAACTGATAATCAATGATATCATCATATTTTTCTAATGATTACATATTTCTACTTTGGTCATCGGTTGCATGATATTGATATTGAACTGATAAATGGTGCCATCTGGTGGGTGTTTGAGGAACAACAGCTAAAACAACAGCACTGAGGCTCAACATGAAACAGAGGCATTTAGAGGACAACTATTACACAAAAGTGAATGGAAAACATGAAACAAATTTACACTCACCAATGATAGTAATGCTGAATCTTTTATTCTGAAGATACTGATGCTGTGACGAAGGTGGATGCTGTAGATGATCTTTAACTGATAGAATCCAGAGTCTGTGGTTCTGATGTTCATGATGGTCAGAGATCCAGTCTGATGATCCAGCTTCAGTCTGTCTCTGAATCTCTCATCACACTGATCATCTGTACAGATCTTACTCTGATCTCCAGTGATTTCAGCGATGAGAATGTCATTAAAATACCACGCATCAAATCATTCTGTTTTTAATTACACAAGAGTCTAAAGTAACAGCTTCTCCCTCTTTCACTGAACTTCTCTTAATTTCATCTTGTTCAGCAGCAGGAACATCTGAAAAAAACCAACAGCTGATTGTAGCTCAATTTTGGTGAGAAAACATAAATGTTTCAGTTTTCAGTCTGAAAAGCAATATTTGTCCAATCTGAATTTGTATATTAGTCCACAGATTCCAGTTTTAAGAAATTACATGCCTGCATGTGAGATAAAATAGGAGAATAAATAGAAATATAGCTGCATGCAGCGATTATGAGGCCAATCCAAAAACAGCAGAAATAGAATGTTCATTAAAAACAGATAGGTTAAGAAGCCCAGAAGTTAAAAATGAACAGAATTTCAGATGAGAATGACCAAAAACATATTTCTGATTCAATCACGAACACACATGGAAAACCCAACATCAGGAACAGAAGTAACTTTGCACACTCTGGCCACAGTACCTCTTTGAGGTCTAGGCATGTGCCACCCTGGATTCGAACCCAGGACCTGAAAGGTTCGGGCCAGTGGACTTAGCTAAGTGTGCCTCTCTGTTGACACTACAGCTGGGATATAGGCAAAAATTCATATTTCGGTATTTTCTGGCCAGTTTGGGATATCTGGTATATATCTCGGTATTTGGATTTGGATTTAAAAATCTGTTTTATATACTGTATATATATATATATATATATATATATATATATATATATATATATATATATATATATATATATATATATATATATATATATATATATAAAGGCTATGAAAACAAATAAAGTGAATGTAACCATGTAAGCCTTTGTATTATGTGCAAAAAAGGTTTTAAATCACATTTAATTCTAACATTGAATCATTGCAATCTAAAAAAAAAAAATAAGGCTTTTAAAGTGGAAGTTAAATTCACAAAAAAAAAAAAAAAAGAAAATAATTGAGAACAAAAGCACAGAGTTGTATTAGGCTATTTTGATTACCCCATTACAGTCACTTTACAGTCAGTGCTATCATAAAAAATTGACTTGCTTGTAGGTTTAAAATTCTAATTGTCACATTTACTGTGCAACTACAAATTGTTCAGCAAATTTTATATTTTGGTCAGAATTATAGCACTCCTAATTAATTGAGCTCTGTCTGTTTGGCACATTGCTGGTGGTGCTCGTTCAATGAAGTCGGTGAAGTTTAGTGGAGAATCCCAAAGCAGAAGACTCATGCACTTCTGACAGAAAAATGGAAATATATCCATGGCTTTCTAGCATTTACAGATGTAGAATATACTTGTGAATTGTAAGTTATGCATTCAGAAAGACAGCACATCTCAAAACACATTAAACAGCGAGTAGGAAGAACACATACAGATACAATAGATACTAATAAATCTATGGATAACAGTTTTGAATGTAACTACTATAATAAACACATTATAATGTTGTGATCCATGCTTATTTAGCCTGCTGTTAAATGACTCACCATGAACAACAACATGGAAGATCTTTTGAATGATTTTTCTCCTGATGGTCTGTAGTTTATAATCTCCAGAGTCTGTGGTTGTGATGTTTGTGATAGTGAGATCACCGTATGATGATCCAGCTTCAGTCTGTCTCTGAATCTCTCAGTGCCTTCATTACACTGAACATCTGTACAGGTCCTATTCTGATTTGCAATTATTTGAGCTATCTGAATGTCATTAAAATACCATTTCATTGGGTCTTGTTGGTTAATTTCAACATCAGTGTGTAGAGTAACTGAATCTCTCCTCCATCAGTGACACTGACACTCCATCTGTCTCAACACCAGATGCACCTGAAGAAGAAATGAACAGTTCATTATGTCATAGTAAAAAGTAGAAACACAACAGGAGAATGATTAAGGCGTAGACTCTGAAAACACTGCGAGTCCGTGTGTTTGAGTTTGTGTATCAGATAAAATTACTCCGTGCATTCAAACAGGACGCACAGAACATGAAGACTTATTAGCAACATAACTGGTTGCTGTAACATTTATTTCTGTTGTGTGATAGGATGTTAGATTAATACATTTTGAGTAAAAATGTCCAGAGCTTATCATCATTAAAATAAATGTTATCATTATTTCGATATGATATCATTTAGGGCCCAGTGCTAATTTAGGCTATTTATAGAAGCGTGATTGGCGGGCTACTCAGAACTCCCGTTGGTGACTACTCCTTTACACATTTGCTTTCCCAGGAAGCGAACAAAATTTTGACAGGAACAGAGTCAGAAACTAAATCAAATTGTACAGTTCAACAGAATCGAAATTTGAAATGGCCATTAACCGGTTAATAACATTATTTTATCTTTCCATTTAATATTTTAAATTTGCTGTCAACCAATCATGAATTCCAGTAGTACAGTCTATGCACATGTGACTCTGACACCAACGTGTGAAATGCACGCTCAGCTGTGAACTCATCAAAGGTAAGTCGCAATGGCAATGCATCGGCGTTAAGAGTTTATCCGAGGATAGTGTAAGAAGGATTCAACAGATCACATGCACCTGCAGCACTTCTGTGAACAGAAAACAAAATAAAACTATAGGCTTACATAAAATTAATATAGGCATATGCATAAAACATATTTCACTTAAATCACTGACAGATTAACAAAGTGAAAGAAAAAAAAGTGTGCTCAGTTACGGTTCATTGTGAGCGTGTTCCAAAGTTCTCGGAAAGGAAACAGAGCAGCAGAAAGTAGTTTTCTTTATTTTGCAAAATCTTTACAGTTTTATTTATTTTGCAAAGGTTTACCATTTTGAACTAGCATTGGTATGACCATTGCACCGCAACACAACATATTTTATGCGACATTGCAGCCTGTTTATTATTAAAATAAAATACAGTTAAAGAAACAAATAAAAGTTACAACTGCTCCGTTGTACAAAATCTGTTGCGCTTCAAGCTGAACAGTCGTCGCTGTGCTGATATAGCCGTGTAAAGGATGATGTTTTACGCCTAAGAAAATAAAGCCTAGCCTATAATAAGTAATATTTTGGCATCCAGATACGCCCTGAATATGGAAACAATTGGATTTGTGCCAAATGAGAGAGGTACAGTAGGCATCCTTTTCATCTTAAATTAATTTGCTTTTGGATTGATGTTTTTATAGCCTAAATGCATAGCTTTACAGTAACTTTAGAGGATTTGTTGTGGAGAAAAACTAATAGCCTAACTGTTTTTATAATGTTTGTAAATATTTTGCTTTAGCCCTGCCACCATTATTATTTCTGAATGTAATAAAAGTGCTATATAAATGTAATGAATTATTATTATTATGATTAATTTACTCCAGGGTAGACTAACCCTGCTCCTGGTGATCAACTGTCCTGCAAAGTTCAGCTCAATCCTAATCAAACACACCTGAAGCAACTAATTAAGGTCTTCAGGCTCACTTAAAAATTAAAGGCAGGTGTTTTGATTAGGGTTGGAGCAAACTTTGCAGGACAGTCATCCAGGAGCAGGGTGAGCACCCTGGTTTACTCAAAAATGATGTATGGCTGTACAATTAATAAATAGACTAGGGTAGGCAACGCGGTCCTGGAGTGCTGATGTCATGCAGAGTTTAGCTCTAACCCTATTCAAACACACCTGAACAGGCTAATCAAGGTCTTCAGAATTACTAAGGCTACAGACAAGTGAGGTTTTGTTTCAGGGTTGGAGCTAAACTCTGCAGGACATTGGCACTCAAAGACTGGCGTTGCCTACCCCTGAAATAGACCGATCAATATGAAAGTGAAAGTGAAAGTGAAGGTCGTAACATTTGCCAAGTATGGTAACCCATACCGGAATTGGTGCTCTGCATTTAACCCATCCAAGTGCACACACAGCGTGAGAAAAATATGGTGATTATTCCCATACTGGATGTCATAATACAAATTGGACATTAGGCTCTTATAAAGAGTTTCTAATTAATGGATTTAGTGGCCCATTTCGAACCGACCGCATCTCTGGGATAACATCTCGGTTACGTATGGTTAGTCAGTGACCGGCTAATGGAATATCACTCGATAGACCAATCTACCGAGTGTAAACTAAACGAGCCAATGCACATTGGCATGCAATTATTGCATCCAGCTGCCGCTGATCTCAGCATGAGTATAATAAGGCAGCAGGTACAATGCAGACCAGGTTTTCGGTGAGGAGCGAGCGGAGACCGCGCGCTCAGCGGTGGTACAGCAACCGTGGCGCGAATGTGCGTCTCCGTTCCCTCCTTCAGGGACGAGGGTTACCATACGTAACGAGATGTTCCCTTTCAGTCACTTTCGACGCCACCTTGGTGACCGACTATTGGGATCCCTACCAAACCGCCATGGGTGCTGCCCATTCCAGTGCCATGTGCGAACCCCTGCACCCCTATTAGGTGTAGGCGGGCTTGGAACAAGTAGTTCCACTTACCATTGTCAAAGCACTAACTCACTGGGTGAGATTGGATAACACTGGGAAAAGCTACCTGTTCCACTTGGAACAGGGATGCTGCGAAGCCCATCCTATTCCAAGGAGTTTTCGGAAGCAAATACACATATAGTATCCGTTAGGTGTATATGGAGAAATTTGAGGTGATTCAAACCCTCTTGGGAAGGCAGAAGTCTGCCAGGGAAACACGGGCTCTAAGGTTATACCATGGACTATACACATACGAAGTACGCTTAGGTCTCAATATGAAACCCAGCCTTCCACGGTTCTCACGGATTCATCATGAAGGCCTGGCCGGACGTCCGCGTCCAAGAAAGTACGCGCCTTCAGGTCGATCGCTGCAAACCAATCTGGGGACGGATGCACCGAAGATGCGTTTCTGCCTCCACATCTTGAGCGGTAGTCGATGAAGGACCCAGTTCAAAACTCACAGATCCAAGATCGGTCGTAACCCACCACCTTTCTTGGGTACAATGAAGCAGGGCTGTAAAACCCCATCCTCATATCGGCTGGAGGGACCGGCTCTATCACGCCTTGCCAGTAGGACTGCGATCTCTACCCACAGAACCGGGGCATCGGACGCTTTCACTGTAGTGAAGTGGATACCACTGAACTTGGGGACGCCGGCGAACTGAATTGCATAGCCGAGGCTGACTTAGAAACCATACAAGCAGGACCAGCAGAACCACAGCCGCACTCACAGTGGGGCAGCGAGGTGGAACACAGGGACCCAACTTCGGGAGGCTTGTCAGCGGACCTGAGAGGGTTGTGAGTGTCCACAGGTTGGCAGATGGTGCGTGAGTAGGGCTGCTGCCATCTGGCTAAAGAGGAGGATGAGTGAGGTCCGTGCTTGGCCATCCGCAACTCTCCATGCCCTCCTGGGACCCAGAGATAGAGAAACCGCTCTCTCGCCGAGATTTCCAGATTCTCCACACGGCCCTGCTTTTACCATCCTCCAGAAAGCAGCTACCTCTCTCTGGATCGCCGTCCCAGGGCCTCTTGCTCTTCCGCCACCGCCAGAGAAACCAATTGAGAAACCAATCATCCTGCCTCGAGGGCTCGGGACGCGTGGAGATTTCCACTTGAACCCTACTCTCTCGGTGGCCTGGGTGAAACAGCATCCTTATAAGGACGATCCATCATCTTTACAAAGATGCACCCATGAAGCTCTTTTAGAGAAATTTGCTCTTTAGGAAATGCTCTTTTAGTGTTGAGGTGCACAGGGAATTGGCCGCTTGCAACACGACAGGGGTAGTGCAGCCCAAATCGCAACCCACTCAACTCAGGAACGACCACCGCTGAGCGCCATCTCGCCAACACACAAATCTTCCAAGAGCGTGCTGAACTCGTGAGTTCACAGCAGACACAGTTGAGCAGAACGATACTAACGCTCAGCTCCAAAGCGAAAAGCTGGTATGCATTGCACCTGCTGCCTTATTATACTCACGCTGTTATCAGCGCAGCTGGATGCAATAATGGCATGCCAATGTGCATTGGCTCGTTTAGTTTACACTCGAGTAGATTGGTCTATCGGCGATATCCCAATTAGTCAGTCACCGACATGAAGTCGAGAGTGACCGACTGAAAGGGAACTGACAAGATGCGAGGGAGGGTATGTCTACTGTATATGTGACCAAGCGTGGTGCAAGACTGTTGTGCGTGAGAGAGAATTATGCACAAAGGACAATGAGATGCTCATGGTGTCCCTCCAGCCTCATAATCTACCTAGAGAGTTTCCCAAAATATTTGTGTCTGTTGTGTATATTCACCCAAAGGTGAATGTGAACTTGGCTATGGAGTACACTGAGAAGTGTTTTATGAAATACCAGGTACTATCCACGGATGCTCCGATATTTATCATTGCGATTTTAATAATTGTGTCTTGGAAAAATTCTGTAAAGAACATGTGTGGGTATGTCACGTCCAACTAGGTATAAAAGGACATTGGACCAATGCTATGGCTCTATTAAGGAAGCACACAAAGCTTCTATACTACCTCTTTGAGTTTGTCAAATCATAATTGTATTCATCTTATTCCATGTTATATTACTGAACTGAAGAGGGGAAATTTGGAACAAATCTTGGACCTATGATGCTATTGATAGTTTACGAGGATGTTTTGATTGTACCGTGTGGAATGTTTTTATGGATTCATCTGCTGATATTGATGAGCTTAATGATGTGGTTAGTTCTTGGGTAACTTATTGTGTTGACTTTGTCATTCCTGAAAAAAAGTTGTGAAGATATATCCAAACAGTAATCCATGGGTGAGCACCAATCTTAAGGGTATGTTAATTAAGAAAATAACTGCTTTTCAACGAGGGGATTTGCTTGAAGTTAAAAATGTCCAGAAATTAATTAGACAAGAAATGAGGAGGGTAAAATATAAGGAACAAGTAGAGATTCAATTAAGAACAAACTGTATGGGCTCAGTATGGGATAGTCTTAAATTCATGCGGCCTAAATAATGGATGTAGAAAATGAGTGAAAGTAACCAGTTATGAGTTAGATAGTGCCCTTGCTGCTGGATTTTACTAAGTTTTATGCTAAATTTGAAGAGCAGACTGGTGGCAAAAGGCATGAGTTCTATAACTCCTCTCAAGATGGAAGTTTACCTGTTTCTCTTAATGTAGAAATTGTAGTCAATCCTTTTAAACAATGTAAAATTAAATTGAGTACTGGTCCGGATGGAATAAGTGGTAGGGTCCTGAAACAGTGTGCAGAAGAATTGGGTCCAATTTTACTTATATTTTAATTGGACTTTTGAGATTCAGTATATACCATAACTTTGGAAACAGTCGATTATTATTCCAGTAGCAAAAATAATTGTCCTAAAGGTTTGACAGGTTATAGACCAGTCTCCCTGACCTCACTTGTAATGAAGGTATTTGAGAAATTAGTAAAATAGTTATTATTGGAAAAAACTAAACCATTACTCGACTCGATGCAATTTACCTACAGGGCAGGGAGAGGTGTGCAGGATGTGACACTGACCTTACAGGACCTGTTGTATAAACATCTGGAGGGTTGTAGTAACCATGCAAAGCTATTATTTGTAGATTTTTCTTCTGCATTCAACAAGATCCAACCAAGCTTGTTGGTTCACAAACTTAGGTCGATTTTTGGTCTGGATGCAAGAATGGCGCTTAGTTACTAGATTTCCTTACAAATAGGTCTCAGAGGGTAAGGGTTAATAGCGTTCTGTCAGGCCCTATAATTACATCTATTGGCTTCCCCACAGGGGTGTGTACTTTCTCCTCTCCTCTACATTTTTGACTTTGCTGATGACACAGTTATTGTTAGTTTGTTGGTTAGTGACAGAGGGAACACAGGCCTATTGTCGAGTATTTTGCAAATTGGTGTCGAGAGGCTAGTCTAATTCTGAATGTTGAGAAAACCCAAGGACGTGCATCGAGCTGTGGTAAAATCAGGCAGCAGTTCCATGTACTATTGTCGATAATCATTTGATTGAATTGGTCGAAAGTTCCAACCTGGAACCTGGGTACTATTATCGATAATAAATTACATTTTGCAGACAATACCAATAGATTATGTAAGATGAGCCAACAAAGACTTTATTTTCTGGAAATTAGCTAAATTTAATATTGATAAGACATCGATGACTGCTTTTATAAGGCATATGTTGAATCGATTTTAACTTTTCATTGATTTGTTGGTTTGCCTCTTTAAAGGTCAAACAAAAGAATTCTCTGTCAAAGGTTGTAAATAACTGCAGTAAAGTACTGGGTGTGAAATTACCTGGGTTGTCAGATTTGTTTGACATTCAGGTGATAAAGAAAGCGCATCACATCATATCTGACCCATCTCACCCTCTTTATGATTCATTTCAGACCTTCTCTAGCTAAAACAAACAGATTTAACTTTTGTTTGCTCCATATGCTATCAATTTGCTTAATTCAAATAGGAAGAGGTAGTTTTAATTTCTGTCCTTTCTTAATGTGCTATTTATGTTGTGCATTTGTCTGTCTTGCATGTGGTGTAAAAAAAATCTATCATGCTGCAGAACAAATTGCCTCTAAGGGGACAATTAAAGTTAATAACAATAACAATAGCAATACAGATTGTGAGTCTTAGGTGCCCTCCATAGGGCAGTACTGGTACTTTCCATTGGATTGTACCAGTGAACTTGAGTGAACCAATGGACTTTAGGTGATTTCCACAATATGACAGATACAACTGCTTCTCGAGCTGCATTTACTTCATTGGGGAAGTGTGGCCTAATGGTTAGAGAGTCAGACTTGCAATCCAAGGGTTGTGAGTTCGAGTCTCGTGCGGCAGGGATTGTAGGTGGGGAGTGAATGTAAGCGTCTCTCCACCCCTCAATCCATGACTGAGGTGCACTTGGAAGGCACCGAACCCCACTGCTCCCAGGCTGCAGCATAAATGGCTGCCCACTGCTCGGGTGTGTGTTCATGGTGTGTGTGTATTCACTGCTGTGTGTGTGGACTTTGGATGGGTTAAAAGCAGAGCACAATTCCGAGTATGGGTTACCATACTTTCACTTTTCATTGAGAATACTACTGCTTGCTCAACGCAGGGTCACAATGCATAAGAATCACTGCCTTGGGGACCACACAAGGGATTTTAGATAGAGGTGGGAGAGAGGCTGGAAAAGAACACTGGAAAACAAGAACCAGTGGTGAACACAGGAGATCCAGGAGCGCTCTGCTTGTCTCCATCTGGGTTCTCCTCCCCAGTGGCTCCATCTCCATTGGTCATCTCCAGGCCAAGTTTCCACCATCCCTGCCTTGACTTACTACTCACCAGTGACAGTAATGCTGAATCTTCTAATACTGATGATGCTGTGGTGAGGGTGGATGTGGCGATATTTCGTAGTTCATAAACTCCAGCATCTGTGGTTCTGATGTTCATGATGGTCAGCTATCCAGTCTGATTGTCCAGCTTCAGTCTGTCTCTGAATCTCTCTTTACACTGATCATCTGTACAGATCTTACTCTGATCTCCAGTTATTTCAGCTGATGAGATTGTCATTAAACTGCCACTTCATCACATAACTTAGGTTTTTATTACGTGAGTGTCTAAAGTGACAGAGTTTCCTCCTTCACTGACTTTGTCTTCATTTTATCAGTCTTTGCACCAGAAACATCTGCAACACAAATCAACAGCTCCTGAAGGATCTTTTGGGAAAAACAAAACAACTAAACTATAATACAGTGGACATGTGCGGAGTAGCAGTGCACACTTGGTAACAAATTTGGGGTCTCTGCAATTTACAGTTTCTGATGCCCATACACATTTAGGGCAGAAAAATAATGAAGAAGAAATAGAAAATAAAAAATAAACACAAATAGGGTTTTAGAACTTTGGGTGCTTGGACCACTTAAAAACAACAACAATGAAAAAAACACATGAATGTGATTTAAGCATATGTAACATGCTTTAAAATGTTATGACTCACCATGAACAGCAACACTGAAAATCTTTTGAATCATTCTTCTGCTGATAGTTTGTAGTTGATAAACTCCAGCATCTGTAGTTCTGATGTTTGTGATGGTGAGATCACCTGTCTGATTGTTCAGCTTCAGTCTGCCTTTGAATCTTTCCTTACAATGATCATCTCTACAGATCTTACTGTGATTTCCAGTGATTTGAGCGATGCGGGTGTCATCAAAATACCATGTTACCCTGTCTTGTTGGTTTGTTTTAACACCAGTGTGTAGAGTGACTGAATCTCCCTCCATCACTGACACATCGTTTTATCATCATCATCATCATCACCTGAAAAGAAATTAACAAATAATTATGAATCACTTCAAGAGGAGTGGTATAAGAATATACAAAAGAGAAGTGCTGTGATTTTAGGTAGAGAAATATTTCTGGTTTCATATGTACATAGGCAGTAACACGCAAACAAATGACAGAAGAACAGAACTGATTCACACATTCACTCATCCGACAATCACGAGTTTCATGACCTTATACATCCCACATGACTCATAACAATCGTGATTCATAAACTATGTCAGACCTCAGCTACTTCAAACGAAAATAACTAAGAAAATAATACATTTCTGTTTAGTTAAGACCTGATACAAAATGAAACTAAGCCAGATTAGCTATTAACGTTTACGGATAGACAGTTTGTAACAAACGACTTACCAGGAATGAAAAGTAGACACAAAATGAACAAAACAAAGATCTTCATTTTCAACACTTTTCCACTGAAAAATGAGTGCCGATTTTGTGCCCATTATATAACGCGTCCGAATCAAGAATGAAAACGAAAGTTCTTTTCGACCCCAAATAACCAAGGTTTGTGTGAAAACAACAAATCACAACTGATTGTTTTGCTTTCGATTGCCAACTCCACTCGCCTAGTCTGGAACATCGACTGTATAAAAACAGGTCTGGCCTGAAATGCTCAGGCACCTGCGCGTCCTACATTCGTGACGTCACTTACAGTCGACACCGCCTGCTCGTGGATCAAGTAGGCTATTCAGTTTCACTAATTCGGGTTAAAAACCATAGCTATGCAATTTTTCCCCAGTATAAAATTATATATGCTATGTTTCGGATTTATTCGCTGATATAACTACATTTTTACTGATTTAAACACTGCTGCTCTTATTGTTCAGGACGCTTATGGTTGTGGTGTCTAAGGATACTATTCCGTATTAATCGTATTTGTATTAGGTTTATTTTATAGCGTGTATAGTGTAGTGCAGTGGTTTTCAAACCTGTCCTGGGGCTGTTTCATAAAACAGTTTACCAAATAAGCCAGGCTTATTTCAATTAGTCTGACTTATTTTCACTTGATTTGGTTTCATAAAGCAAAATTATCTCAGGCTCAGTCACTCTGGCAACTTATGCTGGGAAACTAACCTGGTCCAGAGCAGGCTAACTGTCAGGCTAAGCTGAGTTCATCTAACACTGACCAATAGGAACACACTGATATTACCCTTGACTCTCTCACATACAATTATTTGAAGTTATCTGTCCAAAAAATTGTATACAGTATACAGAAGTATAAGAATACAGAAAATAATACTTAAATAAATCAAATAAATAAAAATATAAACTATAACTGACTGTTTTAATGGATTGTGCCCAACATTTAAAGTCTTTGTTTTAAATATTTGAAAATATTTTAACATGCTGCTACATGCTATTCAGTTGATCAGCAGTTTCTAGCCATACAGCCTTTCTCTCGGTTCTATGACAGCTGTACTTTTATGGTTATTAGTAGAACATTACAAGTTAAAATCACTAATTAAAAATGAAAATAAATAACATAAAACAGACTATATTTTATATGATGAGGAATACACATGAATGCATTTGAGCTAGTAATTAGGGCTGTATTAGCTTACATTTGATTTACAGTTACTGCTATCATAAAAAATACACTTAAGTGCTCGAAATTTCTTGGAAAACAGGTGCAGTGACTTTGGTTTTCAAAAACACAGTGGCCCAACACCAGCAGATGACATTACACCCCAAATCATCACAGACTGTGGAAACTTAACACTGAGCTTCTCCACCTTTCCTCCAGACTCTAGGACCTTGGTTTCCAAATGAAATACAAAACTTGATCTCATCTGAAAAGAGGACTTTGGACCACAGGGCAATTGTCCAGTTCTTCTTCTCCTTAGCCAAGGTAAGGCACCTCTGACGTTGTCTGTGGTTCATGAGTGGCTTAACAAGAGGAATACACTGCAAAAATGATTGTGATTTTAACAGTAAAGACTGTAAAAATGCTACAGTAAAACCTGTTCAGGGATCAGATCAGCAGTCTTCCCGTGATTGTGTAGCCTAGTGAACTAAACTGAGAGACCATTTTGAAGGCTCAGGAAACTTTGCAGGTGTTTTAAGTTGATTAGCTGATTGGCATGTCACCATATTCTTATTTGTTGAGATAGTGAATTGGTGGGTTTTGTTAAATGTGAGCCAAAATCATCACAATTAAAAGAACCAAAGACTTAAACTACTTCAGTCTACGTGCATTGGATTTATTTAATACACAAGTTTCACAATTTGAGTTGAATTACTGAAATAAATGAACTTTTCCATGACATTCTAATTTATTGAGATGCACCTATACCTAGGATGCTTGAGGGTGAGTAAAACACAGTGTAATTTTAATTTTGGAGTGAACTAACCCTTTAAGGGTTGCTTAAGTATAAAAAATATCCTGACTCTTTGAACCTGGATCAATTAGGTGAGATTGCTGAACTTAAATTGTTGTTTATGAAACTGCTTTAGTCGATTGATTTGTTCGATTATATCAAATCAAGTTTTGGACTTTAATCCCTGCTTTCTCAGTGTCTTTTATGAAACAGACCCCAGGTGAAGTGTACAATTATATTCATTAGACATTCACTCTTAAGACATTTCTTCAACATTATGTGATGTGCCATGAAAAATAGTGTCAGTTTATGCAGTGTCACCATGTTAGATCATAAACTAGGGGTGTCAAACTGATGGCCAGAGCCCTGAAGAGTTTAGATTCAACCCTAATTAAACACACCTGATTGAACTAATCAAGTCCTTCAGGCTTATTTGAAAACTACATGGTATATGTGTTGGAGCAAAACTCTGCAGGGCTCCAGCCCTCCATGAATTGAGTTTGACACCCTGTCATAAATCAGCCCAAATCAAACAAAGCTGAACAAGCTATTCAAGATCTTAAAGAACACTATAAAGCCACAGGCAGGTGAGTTTGTTAAGGGTTGGAGCTGAACTCTGCAGGACAGTGGCCCTCCATGACAGAAGCTGCCCATCCCTGACCTAAATCATGAATTTACAAGTAATAGTTAGTCTATATGTGGAGGGGACACACTGTTCAGACAATACAGATCCTGGCAATGAAACCACAGCTCCATCCCCTGTGTCTTTAATTTACACTTCGCATATAATATGGTAGAGAAATTAGTAGCATATTTGGCTGCTGTCCGGGGACGCTCTGAACTCAGGAGAGAGCCCGAACCCAGACAACCAGACAACCCACCCCACAAAAATGGAATGAATTTAGATTAAGTGTGAGGTGTTGGGGTGGAGGTGGAATGCTGGAAAACTGTGGGAAGAGAGGTAAGTTGGCTGTATATATACCTGTATTGTGCTTGTTAAGGTGATTAGTTGACGAGCTCCAGCTGGGACAGACTGATTGATTATCTGATGCTCCTCCCGAACCTTGTTAATAAAACATAATTTCACGAGTTGCACTAACATATAATATTGTAGAGTAATTGTAGCATATTTGGCGTGCTGTCTCGAAGGGAGGGCCCCGAAGCTTAGGATAGAGCCCAACCAGAGAATTCCCAAAAGAAGCTAATGGTATGAGACAGCATTGGACAGAAACCTGTGCGTAGCCCCAAAATATGCGTGTCATGAAGAAAAGTGGAGTGTGCGTGAAGGGCCAAATGAGGAACATGGGGGAGGGCAGGTGAGGGACTCTCACTGCGACCGAAGGGAGCTGCGCTCTGCTGCACCGGAAGGGAGAGCCCCTCTTGAAAGTGAATCTGGTGTGGTTTAAAGTGTCTGGATGGAGGGCTCTCACTGCGTCCGAAGGGAGCTGCTGCTCTGCTGCACCGGAAGGGAGAGCCCTCTTGAAACTGAATTGTGGCATGATTTAAAGCATCAAATGCAGGGCTCTTGCTGCATCCGAAGGGACCTCGGCTCTGCTGCACGGAAGGGAGAGCCCTCTTGAAACTGAATGCGTGGCGTGGTTTAAAGCGTTAAATGAAGGGCTCTTGTTGCGTCTGAAGGGAGCGGCTCTGCTGCACCGGAAGGAGATCCCCTCTTGAGGCAATCAGTGCGTGGTTTAAAGCGTCAGATGGAGGGCTCTCGCTGCACTGAAGAGAGCCAGCTCTGCTGCACCAGAAGGGAGACCCTGTCCCTGTTTTTCTCCAGTCTTGGTTCATTAATTCCCAGCCCCATAGGCTATAACACTATGCATTCCGAGACAGAATTGATTAGTTCATCTCTCGAGTCTGGGGTTCGAGTTGTTCGTCTTTCTTTGCTTTGTCAGAGTGATCTTTCCTCACCTTACAGATAAAGTTTTCATTCATTGTTAACCATCATGACAAATATTGCTTTTGGTCTGTTACTGGTTTTATTAATCATAACAAAACTAGAACGTGCTAGATGTAAAGTAGATTTGTAGTTTTGAACTGTTCAAGAAAGTTTGGTTACAACAGGGCCAGTTTTTTTTATAAAGATGCTCAAGCTGTCAACCGGAGCTCTTATGGATCAGGAGTTGGTGTCAGGGCTAGGCAAGGGAGGACCCAGATGCAGAATTAACAGGGAGAACAGTTTATTAACAAGAATGAGAACACAAACAGATGAGGCAGGAAGACAGTCCACACAACAGGGCAGGGCACACAACAGGAGAACAGGCAGGTCGGAAGGAGGTAGCTCCAGACTCTGTGCCAAAAGGGGACCTGGTAGCAACTCAAGGAACCACAGGCTTGACCCTGTTGATGGGAACTCTTGAAGCATCAAAATGTCTGTCAGGTCAGAAGAACCAGCGACCAGGGAGGACTCAGGAAGCAGGGCAGGAACCAACACAACAGACACACAAAGACAATACAACAGGAGAGATGAGAGATAGACAGATCAAAAGTAAACTTGCAAACCTATGCCTAGGGAGAAAAGAAAACTAAAAAGGAAAAACAAAAGTAATAAAATACTAGAAAAACTGCAACTGATGAAAACAAAAGGATAACGATTGGAAAAAGCTAGGATTAAATAACTAGAACTACAAACAAAAATAAATAAAAGACAAGACATCAACCTTGCTGAAAACTAGAAAGAAAATAAGAGGGGAAAAATCAAAAGGTTCAAGAACTAAAATAAAAACTAAACCACAAAGAGTAGAACTAGACTATAGACTACACACGGAACAAACAAAACTAGAAAACAAGAGGGAACTAGACAAGATGCAATATACTGAATAAAGAGTTCTAGCAAGACTAAATATGCAAGCAAAGAGACTGTACACAAGGCACACACAAAATGAACCAGCAAAGACCAGAGGGAAATGAGCACAATATAAAGGGAGCAGAGCACCAAGGATCAGGTGAAGACAATTGGACAAACAAGGACTAAACAAAGGGCTGGTGATTGAAAACGAGGAGGCAGGATAAGAGGAGCACATGGCCAACATAAACAAAGACACAAACCATGCTGAGGCACAAAATAAACAGAGACACATTAAACAAATATAGGACAGACAAGACTGCCAGGGCAGGGTCTTGACATTAGGGATAAACCAGGGAGAAGTGTCACTGGAAGAAACAATTCTATTCTTAACAGGATCATGCACAGATGAAATATCAGATAATATAAGAGTGAAATTTTGAAAGAATCAGTGAAGGAGAAGATAAATCAAAACGTCAGAAAGATTAGAGGAAGCAATAGAGGAACAGAATAATAAGATGTCAACATAATTAAAATTACGATAAAATATAATCTTAGCAGATTTCTTATGTATAGGCAAAATAAAATTAAAGTCTGTGAGTTTATGATCAGAGATACCAGTGTCAGAGGAAGAGATTGAGCAAATACCATCCCTGAGGTACAGATCAAATCAAGGATATGACCATGTGAATTAGTAGGAAAATGAACATGATGATCAGACAGATTAAAACAATCAAAATTGGCAGTAATTGAGTGGTGTTAGGGCAAACAACATAAAATTTATATTACAGTCACCAAGCAGGAGAACAGGAGAAGACATGGAACAGGCGAGGGTTAACAGTTCACTGAGTTGAGAAAAAAAGTTTGAAATTGATTTAGGAGAAGGATAGAGTAGGTTGATAATAAGAGGTCAACCATCAGTACAATATATTCAGATGTATCGTGTTGTGGAAATCGAGTTGTGAGATTTGGAGGTTATCACAGTAGATGACAGCTGAGACCACCCCTTTGCCATGCAGTCTTGGCTTGGACAAATGCTTATATCCATATGTGCAGGTATGTTTGTATGAGGCAGATGAATTTGATGACAGGTTAGATGACAGTTAAAGATGTTTCACAATATCAAAGTTTATATTTTATGAGTATTTCTTTTTTTATTTACATTTTTGATTATTATTTATACAGGACAGTAAGGAGAGCACAAGTGGGAGAGAGAGGAGGGATGGCATCAGAAAGTACCTAAAGCTGGGACTCTTTCAAGGATCACCTGAAGCACAAACATGCTAAATGCACAAGGCTGTTGGTTCTAACATTTTATCAGAATTTAAAGAAATATTTCTTCTTAAAATGTTACACATTTCATTCAAAGCAGGGTTTTCCTGAATCAATTTCAAGCGAATGTCTCTTGTCAAATTTAGTGCGCCTCTGGCAGTCAACAAAAATCAAGACAGGTGGTCACACACTTTACCACCGACACAGTTTCTGTTGCAGGTTCCATTCTCAAACTGTTCAACACATTTTCACTGCACAAATGTACAAATCTCTTGTAATGAGACACATTACTAAAACATGCTTTCAAGTAAACTATAGATTATTTTCATGTGTTTTATAAAGTCTGTTTCCAAAATAAAACTCCTGTTTTGTTGCTGGAAGAGTTGTTAGTGAGGGCAGCAGGGGAGCTCATCCTGTGCTCTGAATGGGGAGGATTCACATTGAAAGTTCTGCTGTGTTTTCAACAGTAGCATTTTTAGATATGCTTTTAGATAAGCTATTGAAGAAAATGTCTGTTTTGTTCTTTTGTGCTGGTGGAATCTGATTGGTAAGCTATACTTTTTGTTTAATTATATGGTTGATTATTTTTTCAAATGTCAGAGTAATAAAGTAGCTGCTACACTAACAAAAGGGTACAAAACTGTCACTGAGGCGTATACTTTTGGTATTAAATAATAATAATAATAATAATAATAATAATAATAATAATAATTATAATATACTATTTTAAATGTTTTTAAACATTTTTAAAAAATTCAGTCTCTAATAATGCATTTGTTTAGTAAATGTTGCACATTGATTTTCCTCTACAACAGATAACTTAAAGCAAATTAAATATTAAGGATGTGTTGCACCATAAGGATTAAGCTTAAATCTAGATGGGTTGTTACAGCTGCAGGGAAAGATACCTTTAAAGGAATCCATTTCAATATTGTGTTTCTCCATAAAAAAAAAAAAAAGTAAATTTTTGTTAATTTTTTCACCTGGGCTGGTGAAAAACACAAAAGTTATATTTTGAGGCAATTGTAAAAGCCCTTTCATACCATAAGTTATATCAACACAGGGGCAGGAGAGCCATCAGTGAATAAATGTGAAAACAAAGTTACTTGCTTTCCTTATTTGAAAAGTAAAACTTCACTGTAAATTTAAAAGTAATGTGTAACTTTAATTACTCAATTAAAGTGATATTATTATGTGTCCTATGGGGCCTGGTTATCTGTCCTTTTGTTAAATTATGCTGCTAAATATATTCATAGGTAATCTGTAAGTGCTGCTGCAATGTTTTCTCTGCCTGCTTGATACTAATAGTCTCTCTTTAATGGTGGTTAGCAGTTTACAATATCAGTTTATAAAGACAGTTGATATTGTATTTTCTTTATCTGCAAGAGTTACAGTACTTATATCAGACAAAAAGTTTCTGCTTGTCAGTCAATAAATAAATAAATAAAACAAGGAAATGGAATATGTGTTGCTTTTTAATTATAGTGGCCTACCTTTGTAATTGTCTGTGTAAAATCTGTTTTATTTCCCAAGTGTGTTTGGTAGAGTCAGTGTCAGTGATGGAGGGAGATTCTATCACTCTAAACACTGATGTTATTGAAATACTTGAAGACGATGACATACTGTGGAAATTTGGAGCTGAAAAGTCTCTCATAGCTGAAATCAGTCAGAGAAACAAATCTTTTTCAAATATGATAATGTTCTGATGGGATATTCAGAGACAGGCTGAAGCTGGACAATCAAACTGGATATCTGACCATCACAAACCTCACAACTGAACATGCTGGACTCTATAAACTACAGATAAGTGGAGCAAAACTGACATCAAAAATATTCAGTGTTTCTGTCTATGGGGAGCAGAGATCATTAGTTCTGCCTGTTACATATTCTTGTTTTACAGTCTGAGATGGTATCATATAAACACTCACTCAACACTGAAATGAAAATAAAGTTGTGTAGATTTATCCACATTTCAATGTATTCTATCATGTTTTGCAGCACATCTGCCTGTTCCTAACATTACCAGAGACTGTTCTTCTTCATCATCATCATATCATTGTCAGGATCATCATATTGTTCATTGTTGTGTTCAGTGGTGAATGTGAGTCATGTGACTCTCTCCTGGGACAAAGGAAACAGTTTATTGTCCAGCATCAGTGTGTCTGATCTCAGCATCAGTCTCTCTCTACCTCTGGAGGTGGAATATCAGGATAAAACAGCTACAGCTGTGTGCTCAACAATCCATCAGCAACCAAACTCAACATCTGGACATCAGTCAATTCTGTCACACATGTTATGTGTTATTTTAGACACAATGCAACCAAAATATAAAGAAAAATCAGAACTGTTGATCCCCGAGCAACCTACAGCGCATTTAATTTCTTAATCACATTTTAAACGAATTTGGTGAGCCATTTGGCGCGTTGAACCATCAGTCACATAGTCGCATTAGATTTGAAGTGGGCTGCACAGACATGTTGTATGACATCAAAATACCACAAGAGCGATTCAAAAGCACAAGGAGTCAACTGCTCTCTAAGCTCTTGCTGTTCTTTGATGTCACACACTGGTCGGTCTAATGGTGATGATCAGCTTCAAGTTGAACAAGCCTAATGATTCAATGAACCATTCATAAAGAACCCTTTACTTCACTCCTAAATGAATCAGCCATAAATAACTTGATGACTCAATCATTAAGACATTTACCACCACCTACTGGCAGTTTTAGTTTATTATTTAGAGTATAATTTCATTAAAGAAATAATTTCATATTTTCATAATAAAATTTAGAAAATAAATTATTAAAGTTATAGTTCACCCAATCAAAAATGACAATTCTGTCATCATTTACTCACATGGTCCAAAAGAGTATATGTAATAAATGTTATCAAACAAAATATTTCTTGCTGAACCTAATTTTTGTAATCTCTGTTTGATGCTTTGCACAACAATGACTTTAAATTATCTTTTCAGAGTGATTTCTCCAAATTTGATGTGCGATTAATTAGATTAATCACCACATCATGTAATTAATTAGACTAAAAAAAAATATATCGCTACCATCCCTAGTAAGGGGAAGTCGTGGCCTAATGGTTAGGAGAGTCTGACTCTAACCCCAAGGTTGTGGGTTCAAGTCTCGGACCGCAATACCTGACTGAGGTGTCCTTGAGAAAGGCACCAAACCCCCAACTGCTCCCGGGGCCGCAAGCATAAATGGCTGCCCACTGCTCGTGTGTGTTCATGGTTCATTAGATTAATCACCACATCATGTAATGGTGTGTGTGTGTTCATGGTGTGTGTGTGTTCACTGGGTTAAATACAGAGCACAATTCTGAGGATGGTCACCATACTTGGCTGCATGTCACGCCACTTTTTCACTTAATTATTTATGTCCTGTTACACATTTGTACCTTACACAAACCATTCGGAGGGTTGTTACATGTGTGTAGTTACAGAAATATTACAGCTGTAGATACTACGTACTCAATGTGTACTTACACTGTGGTTACATACTACATACACATGTAGTTACTTTGTAAGTACACAGGTATTAGGGACACTTGATATAAAGTACGATCCTTGGGCTGGGCATATTTGCTTTTCATAAGAAAAAAAAAAACTAAAAGCTATATTTGGCAACTGTAAAGGCCCTTTTACACCAAAAGTGAAATGAATAGGCCTCAGACTGAAGGAAATGTCTCTTCCTCTGCACTTACTCCCATTTCCTCTCAACGGGGACAGGAGAGCAACCGGCCTGGCTATCTGTCCTTTTCATAAATTATGCTGCCATTGTACTCCATTATTCGACACTATAAATATATTCTCTAGCAATCTGATAGTGCTGCTGCAGTGTTTAATCTCTCTGCTTAATACTAATAGTCTGTCTTTAGTTGTAGCAGTTTAGAAAAGCTTATGTTTATTTATCTGCAAGAGCTAAAGTACATATACAGTATCAGACAGAAAGTATATGCTTGTCAGTAAAAAATATGGAATATGTGTTGCTTTTTAAATACAGTGGCCTACCCTTATAACTACCTTAATCTGTGTAAAGATTCAGATTCTGCCACTCTGAACACTGATGTTACTGAAATACCTGAAAACAATGACATACTGTGGAAATTTGGAGTTGGTAGTTCTTTCAGTAGCTGAAATCAGTAGAGAGAAACAAATCTTTCTCCATGTATGATGTTCCTGATGGGATATTCAGAGACAGACTGAAGCTGGACAATCAAGCTGGATCTCTGACCATCACAAACATCACAACTGAACATGCTGGACTCTATGAACTACAGATAAGTGGAGCAAAACTGACATCAAAAACATTCAGTGTTTCTGTCTATGGTGAGCAGAGATCATTAGTTCTGCCTGTTACATATTCTTTATTTTATAGTTTGAGGTGACATCATATAAACACTCACTCAACACACTGAATTGAAAATTAAATTACTGTGTAAATGTGTCCTGTTTTAGTTTAATCTCTCATATTTTCAGGTAGTCTGCCTTATCCTAACATTACCAGAGACTGTTCTTCATCATCATTATCATCATCATCATCATCATCATCATCATCATCATCATATTGTTCATTGTTGTGCTCAGTGATGAATGTGGGTCATGTGACTCTCCCCTGGTACAAAGGAAGACAGTTTATTGTCCAGCATCAGTGTGTCTGATCTCAGCATCAGTCTCTCTCTACCTCTGGAGGTGGAATATCAGGATAAAACAGCTACAGCTGTGTGCTCAACAATCTCATCAGAAACCAGACCACACATCTGGACATCAACAAACTCTGTCAGCCATGTTCAGGTAGGACAGTAGTGATACTAACATGTGTACAACAGTTATTTCTAGTACTCAAATCTGATTGGCTGCAAGACTTTTCCAGCAATCCGATATTCTAGTGATAACAGAACTCCAGCCGTTTCAACATTTATTTAACTCCACTTGCAGTATTTCTCACAGCAAGTGTCATGGCAGATGCCTAAATCCACTATAATTTCATAAACAATGCTGTTTCAAAATTTCTATTTGAATACATCTATATGAAAATTTGATTCAGCGGTTTGGGATATGTGAGCTCCAGGGCATCAGCAGCCGTTCCAGCACTCATGAAGCTGCCGAGAGCATCCTTAGCTCAGCCAGATCTTCTGGAATTTGCAGATGACTATGATGTCTCTATAGGGGTTAAACATGAGATATAATTTGTTTTGGGTAAATCTAACGAGTGTTCTCATTAATCCGTTATTTGTTGCAGAGCAAATAGTTTTGTCCGAGGGCAAAGACTCATAAGATTATATTTTTGTACAACTTTAATGCTGTATACCAGAGCTGCCTTTGTACTCTTGACTAAATTGCCTACCATCTTTTATGATGGCTGTTGTTGCCTATTAAATGTTATTATTCAATAAATATTATTTAATATGTTTGAAGAATTAATTATAGTATTTAGTATTGAGAACCAGTGTTTGTTCATGATGGTGATTTTAGTGAAATTAAGAATTTTTATGAGTGAGTCAGCAGTAATGACTTTTATATCAAAAGAGACTGAAACAGGGTTGTAAACAAGGTCATTTTTACTTTCAACAACACCTTGTAAGGCACAGCCAACAAAATTGTCTTTGGAAATCACCCTTAACAAATGAAAGGATAGTACAACAAAGATACTGCTTTCCTCAGCAGACATTCAAACTAATGTTTATTGTGAATATGAGATTGAGATGAAGAATGACTGCTGTGTCAGATGCAGGTATTCACACTCATTCAGTCTATCTCTCTCTTATAATACTCCACATAATACAGTGAGCTTTTAACACACTAATACAATAAGCTTTCAATGAAGCAACTCAGCGTTTCTTAGTTACTAGTTCTAAAGTGATGTTTTAGAAATAGTAACAGAGGCTTGGCTCAGCTGTTAAACTGTCTAACTGAGATTTGAATCTGTGGAAGGAAGTAGTTCTGCACAAAAGATTTTATGTTTTATTTACAAAGTTTTATTTACACGTGTGCCATCAACTGTGGTATAAATGTACTGTCACACTCATAGCAGTGCAACATGGTTGTACAGTATATCATCACGCCTATGATTACTACGGCCAAATCAGAGCCGTGCTGATATACTGTACAGCCATATCGCAACTCTACAAACGTGATATTGCTCATTTATTCATTGAGCTGATTTCTGTCTATTGTTGTAGCTCAGACTCAATAACTTACATGAATATCTCTCTTTTCCTCTCTTTCACATTCTCCAGACTCAGATTCTTTGACAGTGTTGATCTCTGTTGCTGGATCTCTGTTGATTGTCGCTGGATCTGGGATCTTCTGCATCTGCTGGAAATGTAGAAAAGCTGATGAAGAAGGCAAGTGTTTCCTATTCATTTTAATCAACCGATAGCTTATATTGTAATTTAATATAATTCATGAATGTAACACCATTTAGTTCCCAAATAATGTTTGAGGTCAGTGGTTTTGCAATCATCTGCCTGAGTAGCTATCTTTATTCATGTCACAGGCAAAAACTCATTCTGTTTTATTGTTTTACTCTGATAGATAGATTTGTGGGTGAAAAGTAACTATGTGATGAATATATTAATGCATTTTTTTTAAAATTGCAGCATTAAATGTATTTAATTAATTGTGTGCATAAAAGATTCAACTTTGGAAGCCCTAAAATAACACATTGTAAATTACTGTTGTTCAAACAGTTCAGATTTGTGAAGATGAGATCACTCATGTCATTATGATACATGAGCCAATGTTCTCTGAAGGAAATGCACATACACTGGTAAGATTATTTATTTCAAACTATGTTATGTGTCTCTATCATTTCAGCAGAGTTAGATGTATCAGTGTGCACTTGTGTTTTGTCTGTATAATGATTTATCACATAGTATTATAAAGACTAACAGATATTTTCTTTCTTCAATAGTTCAAAAGAAACCATTTTACTGTTAATTGTGTATTGCTGGCTTAAAGACCTCTGAGTAAGTCATTTAGTTGTTGTTGTTGTTGGGTTTTTTTTTTTTTTTTTAAATGTGGTTTTCAGAGTCTATAGATAAAAGGAGTCAGATTAAGTTACTTTCATATTTTGAACTAGAGTGCATTTGTAAAGCTACCGGAAAACACTAGAATATTGGAATAACGAATAAAATGTTATAAAGCAGAAAAAAATAATACATTTAGAAATTACAATAAATAAATATTTAAAGGGATAAGAAACTGAATCAAACTACTGTATGGCACACATTCATTTAGAACATTATTCACTTCAGTCTCATTCTTGATATATTACTGGCCATATTTCTGTTATGTAGGCTGGACATTTTTTAATTCATCTTTATTATTAATATTTATTATTACTACATTTCAGTGTTTATTATTATTAATTTTGTTATACTTTTTTTTCAGAAATTTGAAGAGGAGGATCAAGTAGTAGACTATGTTTCTGTTAGCATGAGAAGAACCTCCTGTGATGAACTTTGAATTCGGTCTGTTGTATTAATATTAACATTTATTTTTATGGGAAAATGCATGTCTATATATTTTCACAACCTTATACACTCATGCCTTGATACCAGTGCAAGTTTCAGTACTTATTTCCATCATTAGCGGCTAGTAGAACAGCTATTCTTGTCAATATCACATCCTCTTTTCATAAAGATCCCTTTTCTTTGTCTGACAATGCCTTGGAATCATTTAAAGAATAAATTCAATGTTTGTTGATTCACTGTTTTCACTATTTATTTTATCAGCAAATGTGCAGTGGTTAATAACTAAGTTTTCATCAGTTTTGGGAGTTACTAACAAAGGAGAAATGCTGCTCAGACTTCATTTCCTCAGTATTTATATGACTTTCTTTTTTTTTTTTTCAGGACAATACAGCGTAATCATATTAAAAATGTCCTGGCTCTTTATAATGGCAGTGAATTGGAGTTGAGATTTTGAAGCCCAAAAAAGTATGTTCATCAATCATAAAGGAACTCTACACAGCTCCGGAAGGTTAATAAAGGCCTTCTGAAACAAACTGATGTGTTAGTGTAAGAGAAATACCATATTTAAAACTTTATGAACCATAATGCTGTATACCTATATATTTTCGCTAATAATAGTACTGCACGCATACATGAAAGAGCAGCTTTCTAGTGGATAACATAGGATGTATGTGTAGCTAGCCATTGAGAAGTGAAGAACGTGGAAGTGCAGTAGAAAGAGCAAAACAAAATACCGGTCATGAATTAGAAGTACAAAATGAGGATTTGTAAAGATAAATGGTGGAGGATTTCGATATAACCCAAGAGGAGGCTGGTTTTCCTTTTCCTAAACTAAACTTGGTTCTCACAAGACTAGCATATTCTCGCCAGAGCTTAGCGCTATTCCTGCATCCACGCTCATCCACTGGAACACCACTCTCAACATGTTTAAATATATCTCTGATTGTTTTCTTCTGAATGCAGAAAGTCATATACACCTAGGATGGCTTGATGGTGAGTAAATCATTGGGTAATTTTAATTTTTGGGTGAACTATCCCTTTAAACTCTCTCTGATCTTCCAGTGACTAGTGACTTGCTGCTGGATGATAAACAGGTGGAAAAAAATCCTACAAGTCCCTGCAAGTCTCTTTTTTCACTTGTTTATGATATAGCAAGTGACAATGGTGCGTCTGAGATTTATTTTCCCTTAAGTGAAGTGAAAGTGAAAGTGAGCGTGACTACAGCCAAGTATGGTAACCCATACTCGAATTTGTGCTCTGCTTTTAACCCATCCAAAGTGCACACACACGTGAACACACACCGAGCAGTGGGCAGCCATTTTGCTCGGCGCCGGGAGAAGTTGGGGATCATTGCCTTGCTCAAGGGCACCTCAGTCATGGTATTGAAGGTGGAGAGGCTGTGCATTCACTCCCCCACCTACATTCCTGCCGCCCGAGACTGAACTCGCAACCCTTGGGTTGCAAGTCCAACACTCTGACCGTTAGGCCACAACTTCCCCGACTTAAGCATTTTCACCAATATGGGCTCATCTTTAGACCATGCTGGTAAAAATCTATTGAACGATTTTAACAGACCAAATGTTCTTGTAAAAGCACATTAACAAATTTAATGAAAACTGTGCCAAAATGAACATGAGGCTATATTTCTGCAATGCTTTAATGTATTTAGACCAAATTGGGTCTGTGTTATACCAATCATGGCCTGAGGATATATGAGCAGTTTCAGCACAGTGCCACCTATTGGTCAAAAATATAAAAATATACATTTTTGTTTGTAACTCTTGAACAGCTTGGCTAAAAAAAATCATAAGATTGTTCTCAGTAGGTAATTTTGTGCATCAGACATTTTGAAATGTGCATAAAGTCATCAGCAAATGTTTTTGAGTATCGAAGACAGCTCCTACATATAATTATTTGGAGCAGAATTTGTGCCAATAAATTTCACTTTAGACATAGGTTTAAATAGAAACATAGCAAGCAACATCCGTCAGAAATTGTGCAAGTTAAAACAAAACCCAGATTTGCACAAGAGACATTTATTTGCTTGTTGTATTATACGTTATGTTTGGAGAGGATGCAGTGTCTCAACTGGAGATAAAGTACTTACCATAACTTTGAACAAATGTTTTTTTTTTTTTTTTATATAGTATAGAGAACCTAAGTAAGTGTTACACTTTTGCAAAGTTTGGGCAGTAGCTGCTGGTAACTAGTCTCAAAGAAGCCTTCAAATTGTCTTCAGTCATGGCAGACTGGTGTTCTATCTGAAATGACAACTGCACTGTACAACTGAATTAACTTCCGATAAATGCAGGTGACAGCCATGTTTGTATGGAATCTTAAGAATCCTAATGTATTTCTTTCTTATTTTTAATTTACAATTTGAATCTCCCTGTACGATGGGAAACAATCCAGGGTCTTTGGTTCATGCATTTAGTGGACTCACTCACACACAACACATTTTAAAGGTTTCTCACTCTACCGCTGTGTCTGAGTCAGACACAGTTCCTCATCACATTTTTTTTCACATTTAAACAGTTTTAAAAAGCTTTTGCAGCTTTCAGTTTGACTCAGAAACTGAACCTCAGTAAAACCAGTAGTGTGAGAGGGCACAGGTTTAAATATAACCTTTTTTTTTCTTATACTTCTGGCCATTTAACACAGACAGGCAATTACCTTACAAAAAATGTGTTAAATATAGAATTAAAATATAGAATATTTTACCCATTAAAACAGTTAAAATACAAGGATTGGATGAAATAAAACATTATATAATATGCAAATACAGTGTGTAAACAAGTAGTGTCAAATTCTGTCAGGGAGGAGTCACATCGGGTTGAGTGTTTTAGCAGAAGTTTTATTAGATCAGACACTGAACCACTGAAGAAAATGTTTCACATGTTTGTGTTGTTCTGTTTGTGCTGCTGGACTCTGACTAGTAAGTTATAAAACGTTTTATTGTTATTTTTTGTTGCTAAGAATTAGACATTTTTTTTTTATCTGCTATTATCTGTACCAAATAAATCATCACTATGAGAAATCTCATGGGAAATCTCGAGATGTCTTGTAGATGTCTGTGTTTATGTTCTGCATGGTGATTCAGAAAGCCATAACCTTCCACAGAGTTGCTTTTAAATATCAGGCCATTTTTGTTTTAAATGTAAATTCTATTTCAAAAGAATTTCATGTTTTAAAATTTTAAATGAGTTATCATGATACATTTCTACAAAAGTCATGTAAAGTAATTTGTCCAAATGTACAGGAGCCCTGAGAGAATGAAAGATGGTAATGAAACAGCGAAGTTGGTTTTATACTGTGCTAAGTGTCTCATTTACTAACTATTGAAAATGTTTTGCACAATTAAACTATGTAACTTTAAACACTGATTTTGCCCCACAACTGATAACTTTAAAACAAATCCCTGTTCATTTTGTGTCTCTGCTGCTGTTGTGAATGTTCTTCAGTTTACATGCGAATGATTAAAACTATAGCTGAGTTCATTCATTTGTGACAAAACCTCTTCATGTTCATCAGGTGTGTTTGGTGCAGAAACAAATGAAATACAGTCAGTGTCAGTGATGGAGGGAGATTCTGTCACTTTAAAACTAATGTTACTGAATTACATGGAGATGATGACATAACATGGAAATATGGAGCTGAAAAGTCTCTCATAGTTAAAATCATCAATGAGAAACAAAACTTTTCAACATATGATGTTCCTGACGGAGATTCAGAGACAGACTGAAGGTGGATCATCAAACTGGATCTCTGACCATCACAAACATCACAACTCAACACGCTGGACTCTATGAACAACAGAGAAGAGGAGCGAGACTGTCATCAAAAACATTCAGTGTTTCTGTTTATCGTGAGTAGAGATCATTTGTTCTGCCATACACATATTCTTGTTTTAAAGTTTGAGGTGACAGATCGCATAAAAACTCACTCAACACTAAACCATTAAAATAAAATTGTTTACTCTATCCATATTTCTGTTTATTCTTTCATGTTTTCAGCTCATCTGCCTGTTCCTAACATTACCAGAGACTGTTCATCATCATCATCATCATCATCATCATCATCATATTGTTCACTGGTGTGTTCAGTGGTGAATGTGGGTCATGTGACTCTCTCCTGGTACAAAGGAAACAGTTTATTGTCCAGCATCAGTGTGTCTGATCTCAGCATCAGTCTCTCTCTACCTCTGGAGGTGGAATATCAGGATAAAACAGCTACAGCTGTGTGCTCAACAATCCCATCAAAAATCAAACTCAACATTTAGACATAAGTCAGCTCTGTCACACAGGTTCAGGTATGGCAGCACTATATATGTGTTTATTAATTGACATGATATTTTCTTATAGATCAGACTGAGACATTCACTTCTCTATGATTACAGCATTGGATGTACTCTTTACTTCACAAATAGTCTTTCTGATAGTGCTGGTTTCTGCTCTTGTTGGATCTCTGTTGATCGTAAGCTGCAGTCGGGATCTTCTGCATCTGCAGGAAACACAGAAAACTGATCAAGAAGGCAAGAGTTTCCTAAATGACATGCTTTTAGTTTAAAAGTAAACTTGTTAATGCTGTCAAAAATAATCTGGCATTAAAACTTCAGTTGCATACATTAATGCTTTACTTTTAACATGTTGCACAGAAACAAATCTAGTTAAGCTTGAGTTTTGTTGTTTTAATGCATCTATCATTATTGTCAAAACAGTTCAGACTCATACAGCAGATATCACCTACTCTGATCCGACATTTCACAGAAGAAACGAACAGAAATTGGTAAGACAAATTATTTTTAATTTCATGTTTACTCTGTCAACTAAGAAACAATATACTGTATACTAACTAATTAAAAAAAAAACTGTGTGTGTGTGTGTGTGTGTGTGTGTGTATATATATATATATATATATATATATATATATATATATATATATATATATATATATATATATATATATATAAATGCTGGATCTTTAAACCTTCTATCAACACTACGGACTCCAACTCTCAATAAATAAATAAATAAATAGTTTGTTCAGTAAATTTAATTTAACAAAATAAAATATTCCATGAATTAATTCAGGTTTATGAAACAGAATCAAGTCCAGGTTTATGTGTCAGCTGACTACTACAGTATCACATATTAGTAAAAAAAAAAAACACCTTGGAATGGAGCACCATTATTTCTCACTGTAATAATTGTGCACTGCATTTATTCATTTTGCAGATGATTTTATCAAAAGCGACTTACAATGGGGAAATGCATCAAGTGATTCATCTTAAAGAGGCAAATAGACACAGAAGTGCTCATAATACCAAGTTTCAAGCATTGTTCAAATAAGTACAAACTTTTTTTTTTTTTACTTAGGATGAAGTCAAATAGTGACGAAAGTTTTCAAAGATGAAAGATGAGTTTTCAGCTGTCAGCTGAAAATTGTCAGGGTATCAGCATTTTGGATAGGGGAGGGAATATTATGATATTATCATTCCACCAGCCAGGAACTACTGAGTTCTTGGCTCAAGACTACAAGTTTCTTTCTTGAGAGAGTGGGTGTTACTGTTGTACCATTTATGCGGTATTCTCTATCGAGTAGCAGTGATTGACATAGTGATAACAATAGTAATAGACAGTACAAAATATGTGAAAATGTGCATTAAGCCACCCTCACTAATTTCAGAAGCACATTCGATTATTTCTGAACCTAGATGATATGCTTTTATTGCAAAACTACAAAAACAACAAAATACAAATGCACTAAATAAAATAATTTAATAAATGCTTTTTTACAATCTAAGCACTTAGCTAAAATAAGGCTATTCATAAAATAAATAACCAGAGAAGGCTGACTATAATCAGCTTGCTTCCATTTGGTGAGACAAGCATACTCTTCAGCTGAATTAGAAAAAATCTCTTCTAGTCATTGATGCAAGACAACGTTGAGCATGTAAATGTAATATCTAAGCGAGAGCAGAGACCATACATAAAAGAACAATGTATATTTAAAGCACACATCCAGTTTTGTATGAGTGAAGGAAATCTGCTTGCTAGTGGAGAGATTCGTGCTTGAGCATTACATGGTTTTGCTATGAATGAAAGGAGAGAGACAGGTCTGTAGCTATCAATAAGTGAAGTGTTTAAAGGGGTCATATGACATTGCTAAAAGAACATTATTTTGTGTATTTGGTGTAATTCAATGTGTTTATGCAGTTTAAGGTTCAAAAACACATTATTTTCCACATAATGTACATTATTGTTGCTCCTCTATGCCCTGCCTTCTGAAACACGCTTGATTTATACAAAGCTCTTCGCTCTGAAAAGCGAGGTGTCGCTGATTCGCCAGCTATCCAGTGCGCTGTGATTGGTTGAATGCCTCAAGCTAGCGTGTGATGGAAATGTTACTCCCCTTATCACACTGTGATGCCATGTCCTGCCACGATGAGACAAAACCAATTAAACCCATCATAAACAAAGCATTTGTTGCATCCAGTGAGGACATAATTACTGATTATAATGACTATAATGATGTGTGTGAGTGCTGGTAAGACTGTAGGAGAGATTGCTTGGAGAAGATGTAGGGGATTGGGTCTAGAGGACAAGTTGTAGGATGGCTGGAGAGGAGAATTTGGATACTTCTGCCTCAGTGAGGGACAGAAGGAGAAGAGGGGTGTTTGAGCCATGGATGTAGTTGGTTTGAGTCCCTGTATGTGTGGAGCCGAGAACTGAATATTGATTGTTCTAGTTTTGTCTGTGAAGAAGGAGGCAAAATCATCAGCTGTTATAGAAGTGGTGGGAGGTGGCGGAGGGGGCAGAGGAGAGAATTTAATGTTTTGAAGAGGTTGCATGTGTTAGGAGCGCTGATGATCTTGTTGTGGAAATATGAAGACTTGGACACTTTGCACATAAAACATCTTTCCCTTTCTGAAAAACATATTATTATATTTCTACAAGTGGACTGAACCTTGCGTTTGCTAACTTTAGCAGCAACTAACTGTTAAACCCTCCAAAAGCTAAATCACACATCAGACCAGATTTTAAGTGTCCAATTCATGCAAATAGTATTCATGCAATCAGTGAAGCCAGAAGGTTACATGGAATTATGTGACATAACATTATACATTATACGTTATGTCACAACCAAAATAATTTGTCTGTCCAAAATGTCTTTCTAAGAGAGTGACATTTCTCATTGTTTTTAAGTGATATCATCTCTTGTGTAATGTGTTTTTTTTTTTTTTTAGCATGTTAAAGAGGACGATCATGTGGAGTATGCACCTATTGCCACGAGAAAATGATCTTCAGTCTTCAGTGTTTTCTATCAGATCAGGGTCACTGCTTTTACTAGGAATCTCCTGCAACAACCTTAAACTCTGAGTCTTGGGATGAGTTTAAAGATTGAGTGAGAATCACGCGATGTAATACTTAAGGACCGCTTATTGAAAGGATCACCTAAAAATATACCTTTGTCTCATTTAAGTCACTTTCACTTTTTTCACTTTCACTTTCACTTTTATTTATGTACACGTGTAATCGGAACTGTTGTTTGATCAGTTGTGTGGACAAACAAAATCTAGTTTAGACATAGTAGATATTTTGCACAAATATTTATAATTCCAGATCAACAGATAATATCTTACTTAAGATGCCGATTTTTCATTCAGAGAGGTCGTTTTTTAATTATGCTCTGTATGAGCTTCAAGGTACATTACATATGGAATCTGTATCATCTCTGCTAAGTTTAAAAATATTTTAAAGTCTGTTTACATAGATCAGTGTACATGTTTTAATAACTGACTAGGATTTGTATTCTGTTTTAGAAAATGCTGTTTTATGTTTGTTCATTGTGTGGTGATATGTATTTCTTTGTAACTTTGTCTTTTGCCCCTATCTTGACCAGGACTCCCTGGTAGAAGAGATTTGTATCTCAATGGGACCTTCTTGGTTAAACAAGTAAATAAAATAAATAAATAAATAAATAAATAAATAAACTTGTGCGTGAGAATGTGTCTACTGCTGGATGATTGTGTTCGATGTATTATTTGTTATTATGATGTATTAGTCTTATTTTGACATGACAAAATGGTTGGTGTGTGAGCTGTTTAGTTACTTTTTAATTAGTCTTTCCATTAACACCATTTTTTTTGGTTGATTCAGACTGATTTGCTAATGTGCAGCGTCTTCGAACACAAGAGGCAGGATTTATCGCATGAACCAATCACAGCCGAACATAACCAGTCATATCCAAACATGTGACTTTCCCCATTCATTCTCAGTAACCCCCACTAAACCTACTACTCGTTTAGGGACCGGTCTCAGATGGGCTCAGGTGGGGCTAGAGAGACTCAAACTCCTGCTGAAACTTTACCTGCTGGTGTCACTGTAGGACAACGTTATTTAGAAAATTAGGGATTTGTACATTTTAAATGATATATTTTGAAATATTGCCATTGTTTTATTGTTCTAAATTTTTCTTTTTTTTCTCATCCAATATTTTGAGGAGATAATGCCTCCCTTGCTCCTCAGCGAGGAAACGCCTCTGATTAAAGCCTGTAATAGGTCAAATTCCACCTTGTGATGGGTCTTTCCAGATTGCATCACATAAAATTTAAATACAGAAATAAAATATGTAACCATTTTTTAACAATTCCAAATTATTTTTCACCATTTCTAGAATTTGTACAGGCTTTGCATTTTACGATTTCAAGAGTATAATAATTAGCAATTCAATTTAATTTTGAAGTGGATTTGTATATGACAGCATTAATTAAAGTTTCTTAATCCATGACTCAGACACACACAAATATGTCTGTTTATAAAATGGTTAGTTTCAGTCCTCGATTCTGATTGGTCAGCAGCTGTGTTTTATCAAAGACTGTAGAATACCCAAGAGCGTGTCACTTCGATAGTTTTGAATATGGGGAAAAAGGCAACGCTCAATATGGCCACTCTATCAATGAAGATTTTACTTCTGAGTAAAAGAGCCTATCGCTAACGGTAAAGTCATTAGCGTCACTGCAGCTGCCGTTAGAAGTTCCAGTTGCTATAGAAGGGCTGTTTCTCAATTCCAAGAATGCAAAGAACGGACTTGTGTTCTCGTGGAGACCGGTCTTGCCAAGCTTCCTTGGAAGAACGTCTCTGAAAGATGCAAGAACAGAGAACACACCATTATGAGTATTGAGATGTGCTTTGAACATATCCGGGCACTTCCATGTGTCCTCTGTACTTCATTCTTGAGAAATGGAATTGAACTTTGATGGTTAATGATGCGTATAGCGAGAACACAAGGGCGCAAGATCGCTAAAGAACGCATGTTGAGAAATAGCCAAGATCTCAGCGTTCTGAGAGGTGAGCTCAGGACTCCACATGTGCACTGTCCTGTCTAGCCTGAAAAATAAGCTTTTTTAATGCTATTTGAGCAAAATAAAGAACATTTATGAGATAGTTGTTGTCAGATTTTATTGCTGATTTGAAATTTAATCTTAAACTTGGCGGACAGTTTTGGAGAATTTGATGTTTCCCTATTCAAAGAGATAGGAGCTGCACTTGCAGGCCCGAGGCGCTTCAGAGATGGCCACTGAGTGACATGACTTGCCTTAAAGCAGTGGTTCTCAAACCTCTCCATGAAGTACCCCCAGTCCTGCACATTTTGTATGTCTCCCTCACCAATCACATCTGATTCAACTCATCAGCTCATTGGTGAAGACTGCAAGTCTGAAGTGGGTGTGTCAGTAAAGAGAGACATAAGCTGTGTCCCAAACTTAAGTGCATGGACTCCAAAGTGTGCATTTGAAGTGTGGGACAGCACGATGAAGGCTGTCCCACACTGAAGTGTGACTCAGAGGTTGGATTTAAAGTGCGACTGTGTCACAGCATCACGATGTAAGCTGTCCCAAAGTCAGAATGCCCTCTGAAGACCGCATTCCAAGGCGATTAGGTCACCGTGGTGCGACAAGACCAACATATTCTGAAAGCGACATCAAATGCCCTCTGTTTCCTGGGAAAATTAAGTGTACATCTGATGGACACTTTGCACCCTACATATCCCAGAATTACTTGTCGAGATGGAGCGGTGTTTCTATTCAAAGAACACGGCGAGTGAGATTTCTGGAGGAATTTACATTGAAATGTAAGTAGGCCTACTGTGTTTTCATTTACTCAAATACCTAGCTAAGGTGTTAAAAGCATTTTTTTTAAACACAAAGCCCACAAACAATAAGACAACCACTGTATAAGGCAATATTCTTTCCCCTTGTTGTGCTTTTTGTAGTGCAGTGATTTAAGACAGGTCTACAAATGTTTTAACCAAACTTTAGCACTTCAGTGTTTTGACGGCATGTCATGCTGTGTTGTATTTTCTAATGTTAAGATTGCAAATCTGTCTTTATATTTTACATAAGTGTTTCCACTTTCTCTTGTTTTAGTATTATTCTGGAGAAAATGAGCCTGCTGGGGAAAGATTTAAAAATACAAAGTAAGTTAATACAAACATTTTGCTGAAATTCATTGTGCTGTTGCTGTTAACAGGCATGGTTTATTTGCTCTGCCTTAGGATTGCAAGGGTCCTGGGACAGATGAGGGAGTAAGTGGAAGCTGGTGGAGCTGCTCAGGGAGGACATCAAACCCAGAGAGAGACAGACGGGAGAAGAGCACAGGAGGGAGAGACAGAGAAGAGGAGAGCACAGGAGAGCAGGGAGAGAATGGAAAGACTGTTTTTCTTCTTGACAGAATGCTTTACAAATACATTATTTATTAGCCATTCTCTATTAGGCAAGAGAAAGCAGATGTCACGCTTGTCAATGAAACAGCCTAATTTCTGAAGTTTATTTGTGTGATGTAAGTTACTGTAAAAATGAAATTTAATAAGCTGTATATATTATTCATATTTGTAAATGAACCTGAGTACTTTTTGTAAATTTTGTGTTTTTGGTTTGGCATATTTACATGTGTAAATAAAAGAGAAGTAATTATGTACATTGCTATTTTTTTATGCAGCTTATAATTTTTTCACTGGATTGTGGCACCCTTCCGTGTTGACGTTCTCTTCTCAGAAGATCCAGCAGCACTGTCAGGGCCTCCCTGTCCAGCACTGGCACATTCAGCTTTATCCTGCAGTACAGGGGTCTGGTCTGATTTAGAGAAGGAAGGAAAAGAGAAAATGTTTAGAGCTATTACAAAGTAATTAGTAGAAGAAATACTGAGGTACTTTAGTAAACTACTTTTAGTAACTACTAATACCACATTGGGAAAAAATATAAATACTAGTCACATTTAAAATCTTAGCTAAAGGGATAGGTTTACCCAAAATGAAAATTCCAAACCTGGAACAACTTGAGGGTGAGTAAATGATTACAGAATTGTCATTTTTGGCTGAACTATCCTTTAATAAAAGTATTATCTTGCATACTTTAATATGCTTAAGGTATTGAGAGTAAACTTAGTACTTCATATTTGTAGAGTATACTTCACAAATGTACTTCCTGACAGTCCACCTCTGATTATTTTGAAAATGAAAGTATTACAATTTTTTCAGAATATTAATACATTTTGCTAACTATATCAAGACTGCATTAGAAGGACTGGACCGGTCAAACAGAGCACTGTTCAGCTGTGACAGCTGCCACTGAACATTGAGCTGTACAATGCTCTATTTTTTTTTTTTTTTCACAATTTTATTTTTTGCTAACCTGTCTACATATGATCACCATGGTCAAGACAAAAACTATATAAAACGGACTTTGGTTTTATTCACAATAAAACACTGCTATGACTGCTTTATCCAATGGTTCTGTGTATCACTGCCCAATTAACCCTTTTAGCAACCACCTTAGCAACATAAGCAACCAATAAAATAGTGTCAAACTGTTGCATGTATTGTGTATTTTGGCAAAGTTTCTTTGTCATTTATTTAATGAAGTATGACTGACCCCTGCTGTCGTTGTGTTGCATCATTCACCTTTAAATTCAAGACCACACTCTTCCCTTGTCAAATGAACTCTTCTTATGCATAGATAGAGTATGTTGATGTGTGTTGCATCAGCGTGAAGCCCACAGTTTCTAAAGTGAGAATATTACTGTATTTATTAGTTTTCTGTTTCAGGAATGAATCTGTGTGTCAATATGTCCATTAGTTTACACTGTAATGCGCTTGCACACTTGTGCTGTCAGGAACTTTTTTTCCCCTTGTTTTTCTTTTTTAGCTGAAGGACCACACAGCATTATTCTCAAGCTTGTGGTCATCCCTCTTGATTAGCACCTTTTCCTACCAAATTTCTTCCTTCCAGTCAACTTTGCATTTAATATGCTTTGATACAGCACTCTGTGAACAGCCACCACTTTGAGTAATTTCCTTCTGTGACTTACCCTCTTTGTGGAGGTGTCAATGATTGTCTTCTGGACCATTGTTAAGTCAGCAGTCTACCCATTATTATGGTTTCAAAGAACAAAATATACCCAGAATTTTATACTGTAGGGATGGTCATTTAATGAAACTCAAATATAAATATTCTAATATTTTGAGATGCTGGATTTTGACTTATATGAGCTGAAAACTCTAATTATCAATCTTAAAACAACAACAACAACAACAACAACGACAAAAACCTTTAGAAATGTTTTACTTTACATGTAATGAATCTAAAATATATGAAAGTTTCAGTCTTCTAGCAATTTCGTCAATTCACAAATTTCAAAAATGTATTTTCTAATTCATATAATAACAATAATAATATGATTGTCACACTAAGGTGAAGGAACACACAAATAATATGAAGGCAAATGCATTTAATAAATCCACAATAGGGTAATACCACAGACAAACACACAGAATGCACACTGAGAGATGTAGTAGACTTGACCACAAACAGTGAAATGAACACAACTTATACATGCAAATGAGGGTTGATAACAAGACACACCTGAACAAAATGACATAATAAGTGGGAGATAAAACTAGGTCACAGTCTTTGTGTAGCACATGTGGAATGAAAACACATCAAAAACAGTCCATGGGTGTGACAAAGATGTTATAAAAAAAAACATATCTCAACTGCAAGAGGCACCTCACGCTCAGTAACAGCAATAGTGGAGACAAAACATCCTGCACAATTTTCAGCTGAGGGCAAGTGTTTGGAAAAATATTATATTAATTATTTTGATCTTTTGTTAGTAGGGATGTGCCCAAATAGTGAATCCATATTCAAACAGGCATGGTTATCATTCTTAGCCAGCTTGCTAGTGGTTGCTGTTACATTACAGTAGCTACATAAAATTTCACTTACCACATAAACAGAGTAAAGAGAGATAACGGATAGGATGATGTGTAATGATCTGCATTTCCTGAGCAACACTGACAAACATCTATTCTTGTAAAATATGTGTAAGTACTGCAGTCAGTAGTAACACAGAGTATCCCTGTTGAAAAACAAAAAAACAAAACAGCATATGTTGGTTAGGTATGTTTTGAGCAGGGATACTGGTTTATGTTGGTCCTTTGCTGGTTTAACCTGGTCCTTTGCTGGTTTATGCTGGTTCTTTGCTGGCAAAGACCAGCTGTGGGCAGATGTGGCCCAATGGTTAGAGAAGTTGGACTTGTAATCTGAAGGTCGCAGGTTCGAGTCTCGGTGCTGGCAGGAGTTGTAGGTGGGGAAGTGAATAACACCCTTAATACCCATGGTTGAAGTGCCCTTGAGTAAGGCACTGAAGCCCTAATTGTTCCCCGGGCACTGGATATAACTGCTCGGTGTGTGTTCACTTTCACTGCTGTATGTGTGGTGTGCACTTGGATGGGTTAAATGCACAACACCAATTCCAGTATGGGTTACCATACTTGGCAAATGTCGACTTTCACTTTCACTTTTAAACCATCAACAGGACCAGCATAAACCAGCTTCCCAGCATCAAAACATACCTATCCAGCAAATGCTGATTTTTTCAGCAGGGATGTGTGACCAATGTGAAAGTAAAAGCAACGCGCTTCAAAAGACACGCTTGCTTTTGAAATATTAATATTTCATATTTATAACAGCTCCATGATGCCCCAATTTATATACAGGATAATTACCCAACAATATAATTGGAGAGAAAGCATTAATATATATATATATATATATATATTTTTTTTTTTTTTTTTTACATGTCATTTCCTTTCTGAACACGGTATTCAGATTTGGGCACATCCCAAATGGGAAGTGTAAAATATATTATATTAGGATATATTCGAAGTTAATAGGTAATAGGAAACACTGATTTCTTGAGTCAGGACCACCTATACTATAGACTGGTGTGTTATGTATCAAAATACTGCTGTGTTTGATGTCCAGTGTGCACAAAAAAATCTTGGTGAAAATTTATGAATCATGATTACAAAATCAAAAAATGTGAATCGATTTTTATTTGAATCATGACCAAGGAATTGATATGAATCAAACCGTGATGTACCAAAAGATTCCACCTAACACACAAACACAAACACACACATATATTCAAAATATTAGATTCAAAATATATTTTTCACCGGCCCCTCCTCCTCAGACTTGACACACAACAGGTTGCAGATTACTGACACAAACAAGACGAGCACACTTGATGATGAATGCAATGAAATATGCTGTTTCTCGCTAACTGGCCACCGAGTGCAAATACAATTGGGTAAACTGGCAGTGGGCGCTTTCACAAACCAAAACAAAGGTTGGCCTTCCACCGAACACATATTTTGGAGAATAACTGACTGTAGCATTGTTTTTCCGATAAACAAGTATGTTAACTTAGCATGTTTCTTAAATATCTGCAAACATATTATGGTATTTTATGCTTTAGTAGAGTCAAAATCCTACATACAGCACCTTTAATATTCTAGCTGAGCCCCAGCTCAGTTTTTTTTTTTAAGGCACCATTATTTTAGAATGTATGCCTTATTTTTCCATGCTGACGATCATGCTTGTCATGTGACACAACACAGCCACAATAGCTCTGTATGATACATGGATTACTTTAATTTTGTTTTCCTGTTTTATTCAAAATATTCATAAAATGCACACTATATAATGAAATATCTGATATTCCAATTCTGAAATACATGCAAGTAAATATATTTGGTTGTTTAATCACTTTTATATCGACCGTCTTAGTTGATCTATACCGGTTAATGGAGCCGCATGTTAGTTCTGCTAAATCCGAGCTGTGGGATTTACAGTACAACATGCAAATTCATCCTCTCCTCCCGAAACACCTTAAAGTATGTCTCCGTAAACTGGGAGAAGAGCAGAGTAAAGTATGTACTTAGTTAGTACTTCATGGTCGACAGATAATTCACCATGGTTGAGAAAATGCTTTCAAAAGACCTCGGATAAAGTTGTAGAAAGACACAAGTTAGGAGAGAGACTACAAAAACATGCCAAAGGCTTTAGCTATCACTCGAGTACTGTTCAGAGCATCATTAAGAAGTGGAAAGCATATGGCACCACCAGCATATTGCCTAGATTAGACTGTCCGTCCAAAGTGGATGACAAAACCAAGAGGATATTGGTAAGAGAAGCTAACTAGGAGGCCAAAGGCAACTTTGAAGGACTTAAGGCTTTATGGCTGGGTCTGGTCTGTCTGTGCATGTGACAACTATAACCAAAGCTTTACACACAGCTGGCCTGTATGGCAAGGTTGCATGAAAGAAGCCTTTCTCATTTGCTCTATGCAAAACACATTTGGAAGAGTCTGATACCTTCTGGCAAAGGTGCTGTGGTCTGATGAGACCAAAATTGACCTTGAACTCCAAGCTATGTTTGGTAAAAGCAAAACAGCACACCACCCAAAACACATACAACAGAATTGTTGGTACCCTTGGTAAATATGATCAAAAAGCTGAAAATAAACCTGATCTTTTTGATCTTTTAATAAAAAAAAATAAAAAAATCACAAATCTTACCTTTCATTAAACTAAAACAATTGAAAATGGGGTAAATCTCATTATGAAACAAATGTTTTTTTTTTTTCTCAAATACACGTTGGACACAATTACTGGTACCCTTAGAAATTATTATGAGTAAAATATCTCTGAAGTATATTCCCATTCATATTCACAATTTTGAGCAAACCAGGGTGATTATGCACATGAAATTATCCAGCCATGGCTTCCTGTTTCACAGGTATATAAATAGGAGGGAAAACAAAGTCAACATTCCCTTAATCATCCATCACAATGAGAAAAACCAAAGAATATATTTCTGATGTGCAGCAAAAGATAATTGAGCTTCACAAATTAGAAAGTCACTTTAAGAAAAGAACTAGAGCAGTGAAAATTCCCATTTCAGCTATTAGGGCAATAATTAAGAATTTCGATCAACAGAAAATATTACAAATCTGCCTGGAAGAGGAGCGTGTGTTTATATCTTCCCTATTGTGAGGAGGAGAGTTTGAGAGGCCAAAGATTCTCCACGGGTCACAGCTGGAGAACTGCAGAAAATAGTCTTGGGGTCAGAAACCTAAAAAGATTATCAAATAGCACCTACATCACATGTTGTTTGGGAGGGTTTCAAGAAAAAAAAAAAAATAAATAAAATCAAGAAAAGAAAATGCTCTCATCCAAAAACAATCTCCAGCATATTCAGTTGTCAGACAAGACTGGAACTTCAAACAGGACTGACTGGCTTCTATGGTCAGATGTAAAAAAAAAAAAAAATGTACCCTATGTGTACAATGAAATATACTGCTGTATTTTTGATGTTGTGGGCCTATATTTCTGCTGAGGTCCTGGACATCTTTTTTAGATACATGGCATCATGGATTTTATCAAATACCAACAGATAAAAAAAAATATTTAAACCTGACTAAATCTTATAATGGGCCATGTTTGGATCTTCCTACAGGACAATAATCAAAAACAAACCTCAAAACCAACACGAACATGTGTCACTGGGCACAAAACAAGCTGTCCCAGTTCCCTGACCTGCACCTTATAGAAGATAAGTGTGTGAACTGAAGAGGAGAAGCAACAACATGCAGCTGGAAATCTGAGAGTGTCTGGAGTGCTTCTGAATGAAGGAATGGTTTCTGATCTCTTATCAGGTGTTCTCCAAACTCATCAGTCATTATAGGAGAAAAATCAGAGCTGTTATTTTAGCAAATGGAGGTTTCAAAGAGTATTGAATAAAACCGTCAATTGTGGCCAATGTGTATTAGAGAAAACATTTATTTCATAATGAGATTTCCCTCCATTTTATTTTTTTTTATTCTCCAATGAAAGGTTAGATTTAAAAAATAAATAAAGAAATAAAATAAAATCAAAAGGATTAACAATGCAGATTTATTTTCACAGCCCTCTTTGGTCATATTTACCAAGGGTACCAATAATTCTGACCTTAGGTGTACCTACTGTGAAGCATGGTGATGGTAGCATTATGTTGTGGGGTGTTTCTCTTCAGCTGGGACTGGCCGATTAGTCAGGATTGAAGGGAAAATGGATGCTGCCAAGTACATCCAAATTCTTGAGGAAAACCTGGTCCCTCTGCTAGACAGCTGAAGATGGGCAGGTCATTCACCTTCCAACACGACCCTAAACATACTGCCAAAACAACAACAAAATGGCTTAAGGATAAGAAGGTGATTTCCTTGAGTGGCCAAGTCAAAGCCCTGACTTAAATCCAATGGAAAATCTGTGGATGGATTTGAAGAGAGCAGTCCATTGCAGCTCAACACAGAATTTGACTGAACTTGAGCAAAGCTGCAAGGAAGAATGGGCAAATATTCCCCAATCAAAGTGTGCAAAGCTAGTACAGACATATCTTAAAAGACTGATGGCTGTAATTAAAGCAAAAGGTGGCTCTCAGAGTATTAAATCAAGGGACTGATGACTTTTCCAACCCTGATATTCTATTATTATTATTATTATTATTAATTTGCTTTAATTATTATTATTATTAATAACCTTTCATTGGTTGATGTTGTAACTATTTCAAGGGGTATGATGATTTTCTATAGGCACTGTATGTGCACACACACACACACACACACACACACACACACACACACACACACACACACACACACACAATGTATACAATTATGTGATAATTATATCATTATAGATTAAGCAGCATTTTAAGTATATAAAAAAAGTAAATCCTGGTGTAATGAGGTACACTTGAAAGAAAGAGCGATGGCTGGGGCAGACTTTCAGTATTACCTTCACTTAAAATTATACAATCTAATTCTGTTTATGTAAAATAAGCCTGCCCCGGGCGAGGTTTGAGCTAACAGACCTGTTGCTATGACAGCAACTCCAGGATGAGCTTCAAAGAACCTATCAATCCTGGATCATGTCAAATCATCAACAATAAAACCCTGGGTAATCACATACAAGAAAGCCCACATGCAGGAGCAGAGTTGGAAATCCCTGATTTATTTGGAAATGACAAATGAGTCATTGAGGGGTCCTTTGCAGCCCTCTAGTGAACTTATAAAAATAAATGAATGACTTTTGCTATATTCTTAGTAATATTTATATATTTTTAAAGTTACATTCAGAGGTGGGTAGAGTACCAAAAAACTGTACTCAAGTAAAAGTAAAAGTACTTACAGAAATATTTACTCAAGTAAAGTAAATGTACTAGTCTGAATAGTAACTTGAGTAAGAGTAAAAAAGTATCGGATAAAATAAATAAATAAAAGAAAAACACTAAAGTAGTTAGTTACTAGTTACTGTGGGTCATATACTGAAGTCTATCTATAGTCTATTTTTATTTAGATATATAGATTAAATGTATCTAATGTATGTGTGTGTGTGTGTGTGTGTGTGTGTGTGTGTGTGTGTTATATATATATATATATATATATATATATATATATATATATATATTATATGTATACAGTACAGACCAAAAGTTTGGAAACATTACTATTTTTAATGTTTTTGAAAGAAGTCTCTTCTGCTCATCAAGCCTGCATTTATTTGATCAAAATACAGAAAAACAGTAATATTGTGAAATATTATTACAACTTAAAATAATAGTTTTCTATTTGAATATACTTTAAAAATAATTTATTCCTGTGATGCAAAGCTGAATTTTCAGCATCATTACTCCAGCCTTCAGTGTCACATGTAACATCCAGTCTATCACATGATCATTTAGAAATCATTCTAATATTCTGATTTATTATGAGTGTTGGAAACAGTTCTGCTGTCTAATATATTTGATGAATAAAGGTTAAAAGAACTGCATTTATTCAAAATAAAAAAAATTCTAATAATATATATTCTAATAATATATTTTCTTTACTATCACTTTTATCAATTTAACACATCCTTGCTGAATAAAAGTATTGATTTTATTTAAAAAAAAGAAAAAAAAAATTACTGACCCCAAATTACTGACCAGTAGTGTATATTGTTATTACAAAATATTTATATTTTAAAAACATAGCTATTTTTTTACTTTTATTCATCAAAGTATCCTAAAAAAGTATCACATGTTCTGAAAAAATATTAAGCAGCAGAACTGTTTCCAACTTTGATAATGAATCATCATATTAGAATGATTTCTAAAGGATCATGTGATAATGATCCTAAAATTCAACTTTGCATCACAGAAATAAATGATAATATAAAAGTATAATAAATTTAAAACAATTATTTTAAATTGTAATAATATATCACAATATTATTTTTTTCTGTATTTTGATCAAATAAATGCAGGCTTGATGAGCAGAAGAAACTTCTTTCAAAGACATTAAAAATAGTAATGTTTCCAAACTTTGGTCTGTACTGTATATATATATATATATATATATATATATATATATATATAGCTTCAGTGTGACAAAATCCTTCAGAAATCATTCCAATATGTTGATTTACTATCAATGATGTTCTTTTTAGCTTTCCATTCATCAAAGAATCCTAAACAAAATGTCACGGTTCCAAAAAATATTATTCCAGCACTGGTAATAAATCAATATATTAGAATTATTTTTGAAGGATCATGACTCTGAAAACTAGAGTAACAGCTAATGAAAATTCTGATTTGCATCACTGAAATATTTTAAAGTATGTATTATATATGTATGAATAACCTCTGACACAGAGAAGAGTGAAAACTCCTCACACGACAGCTACTGTAAGTTACTGAACATCTGAACATGAACCAAGTGCACATTGGGATCTTCTTCTGTCTGTTCTGCAAAGTGTATAAATATACTATATATTATAACTTTATATATATTTTTTTTAAGAAAATTACAGATAGGTTTGCTAGATAAGACCATTTTTCCTCAGCTGGGATTGTTTAGAGCCCTTTGAAGCTTCACTGAAACTGCAATTTTAACCTTTAATCTGCTGGCCACCATAAAAGTCCACTGTATGGAGAAAATTCTGGAATGTTTTCCTAAAAAACACCACTACACTACACTACAAAAAAATAAAAATAATAAATAAATAAATAAAATAATTAATTATTATTATTATTTATTTTTTTTTTTTATGATGTCAACACACAACACATATCTGAGTAGTGGATGTCCCTCATTCCTCTTGCGGCTTCCCGACTGAGAAACTGATATCCTTCCAGTTTCATCAGATTGAATCCTTCTCCACCATGCCCTGAAAAAAACAAAACAAAACAGATTCACAGATGGTAATACAAATGATTGCTAAAAAAGAGAGAACAGAAGCGATCCAGTTACACAAACACAAAAGTTTTTCCCTCAGATAATTGCTGAATGTAAAGATCTCACAGAAATTTCTAACAAATTTAGTACATACCAACAAATAAGGCCCCATTGTACTTATGATGAAGTTCTTTTCCTTGCTAAATTTAGAGTACGATAAGTTTGAAATACATGACCAGCAATATATTGTTTGCGGACATCCCATTTCTGCAGAGGGTGCATTTAGATTAATATGTAAATATGTGCTGTGCATTTTCCTCTCAATAGCAAAATAAACAAACAACAAAATAACAGCAGTTGAGAAAACAGCAGTTAAGAAAGCATTGTATTTAGCAATGTGGATATGTTTCACGAGCAGCAATTTCTCACTCCAGACATTACATTTTTATTTATATAGCACTTTATACAATACAGATTTAAAAGCAAACAGCTTTAAACACCAAAACAACCCTGTAGGTGTTGCTTTCAGTTAGATTAACATCTTCTGTTTCTATAAAGCAGCACTCCAGAGTAGTCCTGTTTTCACTTTGATCTTGACTTGACTAAACTGAATAAATCAACTGTAGAAGATTACCCATCTATTGCCTGATCACCACAGAACAATAATAGTTCAAAACAAGCTGTTTTAAACTTCTAAAAGAAACATGCAACAACTAAAAAAATAAATAAAATAATAATAATAATAATAAATGAATAAATTATCTTGGCTTAATTTGGTTTAAAATGATACATGATACAAGTATATTGAGGAATTAATAGTTCTCAAAGGAAAAAACAAATACATAGCACTTGCATATTATTGCTCTTTTGTTGGTTTTGATTGCTTCTGTTGTCAACAAAGTCACTTTGGATAAAACCATCTGCTAAATGTAAATGTAAATCATGCTGTTGTCATAGGTTTTACAGACAAATTTTGTGCACATAGTATCTCACCTGATCCTGATTAATGTATTATGTCCTTTCTTCTGTTTGAACAATAACAACAAAATGTTACTTTGGTTATTTAGAATAACAAATGCATACTTTAACATACTTTTAAAGATATTAAAACTTGTCGAATCAGCTGTGTGCAATACTTGCCATTTTGATTTGCTTGTTTAGATCTCCTGCAGCAACAGCAAATCACACAAGCAGCTGCAACCAACAGAACAACAGAACACAGCACCAACAACACCAGCACTTATTACTGCTGTAGACAAACCTGAATCTGTAACAGCTAAAGACAGACAGTAATTCTTACTAGAGATGGACGGATAAACAAGTTTACCAATACTTCTGACTGACATTTAGTAGAAGGTGAATGAGATTAATTTATTTGATAAAGGTGCAATCTGGTGGGTTTGTAAGAACCAGCAGCTAAAACAACAAGAAAAACAACAGCAGTTTTATTTTCTAACAACAGACTTCAAAAGTTTAAAATTCCTAAGGTGACAAAACCCAATGTGACAACTCTTTCATTTTGATGTACAGTGAAGATGATACATATGAAAGCTCACTTCTTCAAACAGGCCACAATGCAAACATTTACTGGGTTGATTTAAATATATCAGTTTTCTATTCAAATGTGCAATTGAAAAGCACAGAATGACCAAAATAAAACTCACCAGTGACATTAACACTGAATGTAATGATGCCATTGTTCATCTGTACTTTATAAATTCCAGAGTCAGTGGTTGTGATGTTCATGATGGTCAGAGATCCAGTCTGATGATCCAGCTTCAGTCTGTCTCTGAATCTCTCAGGACTCTGAACATCTGTACAGATCTTAGTTAGATCTTTAGTGATTTGAGTGATGCAGTGTCATTGAAATACCACCTGAATCTGTCTTCTTGGTTTGTTTTAACACCAGTGTGTAGAGTAACTGATTTTCCCTCCTTCACTGACACTTCAACTCTATTAACACCAAATGCACCTAAAGAAGAAATGAATCACGTTTAATCAATTTCTTCCAAATGAATGCAGATTTTATTCTGCTCTGTTCCTCTGCATTAATGAGGACACAATTTGAGATGTCAAACATTTTGACTCTCTTACCACTAGGTCATGAATGCATTTATATTACAGTTTCAACATTGTTAGTAAAAACATTGTTAATAATTGCGAAATCAGAATATTAAAATGATTGTGAGGGATCATGTGACACTGAAAACTGCAGTAGTGATGCTGAAAATTCAGCCTTCCATGACTGGAATAAATGACATTTTAAGACATATTAAAATTAAAATTAAAATGATGATAATTTGATCTTGAATCATTTTCTTAGACAAGTGAAATTACTGAAGAAAGGCCAGGAATCATTCACAAAATACTGTACAAACATTTATTCTATTGTTTTATTATTATTATTATTATTATTATTATTATTATTATTAATGTTACAACAATCAATACAAAAGAATATTGCCAAGGGATTACACACAAGTACATAAAATAATGACCAATTTTACATGAATGAAACATAATTAACAAACACAAATGCATACACACATACACATCTTATAATACAATTAAAATAGTTAAAAAAAAATGCAATACAATGAGGACAAAGGCCAAGAAAATAATAAACATAACATAACATAACACAACATAACATAACATACGTAACATAACATAGATTTCACATAAAATTACATAGACAATACAATACAACAATCATGCAAAGAAAGCATCTAAATGCATGATTTTTTCTGTAAATATTTTTCTCTAATATTTCTGGAATCTTCATTTATATATATATATATATTATATATATATATATATATATATATATATATATATATATATATATATATATATATATATATATATATAAGGTTTAGAGATTTCAAAATGACTTTAATTCAGTTTTAAAAATAGGATTGATGGAATACTATTTACAATGTTTGTTTGTGAATAAAAATGTTAACATATAATAATAATAATAATAATAATAATAATAATACATTAAAAAGTATGTTCCACCTTCTCGTTTTATTTCACCGTCAACTACTTAATAAATAAATAAATAAATAAATAAATACATAAATCAATCAATCTATCTATCTATCTATCTATCTATCTTAGGGGTGGGATTCTTTTTGTTGGTAGAAGGATGGTTCTCTGCGACCTTGTATTGATTACCGAGAGCTGAACAACATCACAGTAAAGAATACTTATCCTTTGCCATTGATGTCTTCAGCCTTCGAGAGGTTGCAGGGGCATCCATCTTCACAAAATTGGATTAACGAAACACTTATCATTTGGTCCGCATCAGGAAGGGGATGAATGGAAAACCGCTTTCAACACCCCAGAGGGCATGCAAACTTACCACAGTGTGGATTTCAGAAAGTGCTAAAGGCTTCACGTGCACACTTACCATAACATGGATTTTAAATACTTCTATAGGTTCTAAGGAGGGGCTCTCATGGCACTCTGATAGAGCAGCTCATAGATGGAATGGTGCATCCCAAAACAATATGTTTGAGAGTCATCAACTCGATCTCTGGAAATAATGCTGAAGCTCTGGGGAAAAACAGAGAACTCAATCTCACATGAGAGGAGAACTCAATTCAGAAAGAGAGTAAGCACTCATAGGCGACCCTTTTGGTAAAGGGAGCTGCTAAACTACCAGAGACCCAAATAGCATGTTGAGGGAAGTGATGCTTGAAGTGAATAAATAAAGACACACTGGCTGAGTGGAGCCCAAGGAACCAAGGTCTAATCATCACAAGAAAGGGAGCGAAGCTGAGCATAGCGACTAGGGATTTCAGAAAGTGTGCAGAGTCTTGAAATTCATGAAATGAATGAGGGACATCCATGAAATTCCTTGCAGTGCGTGCGGACCTGATAATCAAGAAGGCTCCCATGAGAAACCTGTGTTTTGGCAGCCTGATACCGGAAACATGAAGCGGAATCATGGCTATCACACCTGCTGGACATAATGCCAATGATGAACTCACAGAGGATTAGTAAACACATACCCACCAGCAATTTAATACATACATAAATGTATACAGAATGGATCATACTGACCCACCCTGGTTCCTGCGCTGGAGCCCGCTCAGGCACTCCTTTGGTCCAGACCATCAGTAAGGTGGTTACTATGAACATTAGAACCAACCGAAACATCATAGGTCCAGCATAGGAGACTGTTATGCAAAAGTTCCCACCTAACCTTGGTCAGGTGGAGAGCTGTGGTTACAGGGGAATTAGGAAGGGGAGGATAATGGCAGATGTAAAATCCCCAAAGGGAACAAGTAGATACTTAAGTGTCGCTCTGATTGGGATGAAAACACAGATGCCTCATCTGGATCACATTCCTTAGGTCTTGCCTACTTCCCGTGACCCACGATTCCTTTACCCCTACCTGCAGGTGGGGGAGGAGCGTAAGTCACGACACTAGCCTGCTGTGCCCATCTCTGATCCTCAGATCGAGACGGACCAGGACCCCTATGTTGTTCGGGCTCAGACCTGGACCTTCATGGAATGAAGGATTTGAAGGGAGTTGAGCGCTTCGCCTCCCTGAACTTTTGACTACCGTCTCAACGGAGGTACCGAAAGTTCGGAAGGCTAAACCTGAGCATCGAGAAGAAAGCCTTTTCTTTATTCCTGATGTCTGCCAGGTTCACCCACAGATGTCTCTCCATTACCACCATGGCGCCATAGACCTGCCCATGGCGGAGGCGCCTGCTTGGAGCACAGAGAGAGAGAGATCTGTGGTGTGGCAGCTTCGCTACCTGATCAGGAGAAAGGCCCCTGCTTTATCCAGGTCTATTAGCAGATCAGCCTGATATGCTTGAAGCACCGCCATCTTGTGCAATGAAGTCACAGCCTGACCTGCTGCTGTGTATGCCTTGCCATTTAAGCGAGATGTATCTTGAATGGGCTTAGATAGCAGGAGGGAGATTAAGAGAGGATGTCTCCCCACAGAAAGATAGCTCTTCTACAGGGGCATCCTCTCATAGCCTCTTCGAGCATCGCTCAATGTTGGCATAACTCTTATGCTGAAACCGATGGATGCGAGAGAAAATGGCCTCTTCCATTCCTTTTTGATCTCTGCATGGAGATCAGGCAGAAATGGGAGGCTCACCTGAGCTGGAGGGCTAAGATAACACTGCGTTGAGGCGACCTTGCAGCGCACCTTGCTAGTGCGCTTCCATGGCAAGTCCAACTTTGCTGTGGCGCGATCCATAAACTCCAACAGCTCTACATAGCTGGGCAGGAGGATTGAGAAGGCTCAGCCTCTTGCCATCCTCGGACATCTCATGCTCTTCCTGGGTATAACCCAGCAGAGCACTAACCTCAGTATCGGAAAGTGTTAAAGATATAACATCATCCTCCGAGGCTCTCTGTCCACCGACAAGCGAAAGGGAAAGTCCCTCTCTAAACTCCTCAGCCAGATCTACCTGTGATCCCCATGAGCTCATTCTCCTTCCGTGCCTCAGCAGTGGTAACTTGTAATCTGTAACCTATAACATTTCCAAAGTAACCATTCCAACACTGCCTGTCCACCTTGTTAATCATCCTCACCTGTCTGTCCCTCATTAGAACCGGCTTAAGTTCCTGTCTGTTCAGTTTGCCTTTGTCCAGTCTACTTTGTTCCTACGTGTGTCTCCTGCCTACCTGTTTATGGAGTTACTTTCTTGTGGATTAATTAAGGACTATTTATATATATATATATATATATGTGTGTGTGTGTGTGTGTTTGTGTGTTTGTGTGTGTGTGTGACTTATTTACAATACAGCATGGCCTCTCGTACCTTAAGTTATTGCTTATGTGGTCCTTAATTTTGTAATTATGTGTCTCTGCTGTTCTTAAAAAGAAAATGATTTCAGGCTTTGTAAACCACCAGGAGGCTTAATCTGTTACAAAACCTCTTTATTTTCAGGTGTGTTTGGTTAGTCGGTGTCACCCTGCATCCCAATATGAGTAGAGTTCTGCGCATAAAGACCCACAACTGCAGTGGTGGAAAGAGTACTGAAAATTTAGTACTGAAGTACTGAATTACTGTTACATTGCTGAAATAATACTCAGTTACAAGTAAAAGTACTGGTGTCAAAACAGTCTTAAGTAAAAGTACAAAGTACTCCTCAGGTAAAACTACTCAGAGTACTAGTTACTAGTTACTTTTTAGCCGCAATATTTAATTACCAAAAAAAAAAAAAAATATATATATATATATATATATATATATTCATATCAACGATCTCTGTCGATAATAGCTACTTTGAACAAAACCTACTTTTATCTTATTGACAAAGATAAAGATAAAATATTAGTGTCTGACAAACACGAGCCTGTAGTGTGCACAGCAAAATTTTAAATGCTTAGCTTAAATATGTAATATTTTATTAAATAGTCTTCATAAATGGCTGCTGAGATAGTATTCTCAAGTGAAGTGAGTAGAGGCTTGGACACAGAAACAGCAGTACTTATGTCATGACTTAACAAGAGGATTCTACCCATCCTCTGATGATGTCATCAGAGCGAGAACGCCATTCAGAGCCGGAAGCAACTGCAGATTTTTTTTTTTTTTTTTAGTGTATTGACTTGCTTGGTTCTATTGTTCACCACAAGACTAGTAATGTGCACTAAAAACAGTAAGTAGGTTCATTTTTGATTTCATGACCACCAATCATTTTCAATTACCATTACAAAATCTCAATCTTAAACATTTGCTCATTCCGTGTATATGTCTTTAAAATAGGGTAACTTTGTTGCAAATGCTTACAGCACAAGGAAGCTTGATTTCAAATTTGATTTCAAACTGAATTGAATTTACAAAAAAAAAAAAAAAGACAAGTACAAAGTCAGCAATAAAATTATAAAACAAATGACCTCAATTCAGTTTGAGGTACTCAAAATATGACAACACTGATTTTTTATAAGCAGTGATTTAAGAGCCATATACAGTATGTTAGGGCTATTGATTTAGATAAATGGAACATCAGATGTCTTTGACCTGTAATGTCTGTATAATGTAGTGATGCAGTTAGGCAGGCGAGGATATTTATATGTACAAATCAGACAAATATCCCATTCCAATATTCAGTTTTCTGATCAAATGTCCAATTGAAAAAGCACTAAATGACTAAAATAAAACTCACCAGTGACATTAACGCTGAATGTAATGATGCCATTGTTCATCTGTACTTTATAAATTCCAGAGTCAGTGGTTCTGCGTTCATGATGGTCAGAGATCCAGTCTGATGATCCAGCTTCAGTCTGTCTCTGAATCTCTCAGTACCTTCATTACACTGAACATCTGTACAGATCTTACTGAGATCTCCACTGATTTGAGCGATCGAATGTCACTGAAATACCATCTAATTCTGTCTTGTTGGTTTGTTTCAACATGAGTGTGTAGAGTGACTGATTCTCCCTCCATCACCGACACTTTAACTGTATCAACACCAGATGCACCTGAAGAAGAAATGAATCACAATGTTTAATCAATTCACAATTTCTTCCAAATGAATGCAGATTTTATTCTGCTCTGTTTCTCTGCATTGATGGGGACACAATTTGAGATGTCAAACATTTTGCCTTGATGAGAGTAAAACAATAATACACAAATGAACCAGTTTAAAATTTACATAAAAATTTACATAATTCTCAAGAAAAATAAATAAAAATAAATACCTTTAGTCCCTCTCTGAGGGGATATAGGCCCTGACTATTCCCTCTGATTCATACATACATATAGCGCCAACTTGCTTCTGAGTGTTCAGAGACTGGCTTTGACAGTTTCAACATGGCTAACATATGGTGGCCCAAAGAAACAGCTGCTAATGAGACATCTATATCTATAGATGACAGTTTAAAGATTTACTATGATTTATATACTATGATTAAACAATCTTGTTCACTTTTCTGTTCATTATCATAATATACAATATCATAATATAAATGCTTTTCTTTAAAATGTTCTATTCATCAGTGTATCCTGAAATAAATACAGTGAGTGAGTCAGGAAGTGAAGTGAAGTGTGGCTAATTATGGTGACTCATACTGGAATTTGTGCTCTGCATTTAAAACCCATCCAAGGGATTCAGTGCCTTGTTCAATGGTATCACCTCATTTGTGGTGCTGAGGGTGGAAAAGAGTGCTGGTCATTTATTCGCCACACAATTCCTGCTGTACCTGAGAGTTGAACCCACAACCAAAGTCTGACTCTCTTACCATATAGGTCCAATGCATTTATATTACAGTTTCAACATTTTTAGTAAAAAAAAAAAAATAATATATATATATATATATATATATATATATATATATATATATATATATATATATATATATATATATATATATATATATAATATGACATATTAAAATTAAAATGATGATAATTTGAACTTGAAACATTTTCAAGGCCAGGAATCATTCACAAAATACTGTACAAACATGTTCTATTGTTTTATTATTATTATTATTATTATTATTATTATTATTATTATTATTATTATTATTATTATTAATGTTCCAACAATCAATACAAAAGAATATTGCCAAGGGATTACACACAAGTACATAAAATAATGACCAATTTTACATAAATGAAACATAATTAACAAACACAAATGCATACACACATACACATCTTGTAATAAATTTAAAATGGTTACAATAATAAAGTACAAAAAAAAAAAAAAAAAACTGGCAATACAATGAGACAAAGGCCAACAAAATAATAATAAAAAATATAAATAAATAAATAAATAACTTAACATAGAATATGTTAACATACGATAAGAATCATATAAGAATCATACACAAAGAAAGCATCTAAATGCATGCATTTTCTGCAAATATTTCTCTGTAATATTTTAGGAATCTTAATATATATATATATATATATATATATATATATATATATATATATATATATATATATATATATATATATATAAAATTCTTTATAAGGTTTAGAGATTTCAAAAGTGAGTTTAATTCAATTTTAAAAATAGGATTGATGGAATACTATTTGCAAATATTTGTTTTGAATTAAAAGTTTACCATATAATAATAATAATAATAATAATAATAATAATAATAATAATAATAATAATACATTTAAAAAGTATGTTCCACCTTCTCTCGTTTTATTTTCACAGTCAACTACTAAATAAAAAATAAAATAAAATAAAATAAAATAAAATAAAATAAAATAAAATAAAAAATAAAATAAAATAAAATAAAATAAAATAAAATAAAATAAAATAAAATAAAATAAAATAAAATAAATCTATCTATTTACATCTGACAGCTTCTGTTATGCCCACGAAGCATGTATGGTACTTGTATTTACTGAAAATAGGACCGTTCTCTCAAATTGCTGTTAAATCGACAGAACACCGGAGAGAGAGATAAGCCTAAATGTCTTACCATAGTCGAGTAAACACCAGAACAATAAGGGGAAATAAGTCTCATTTCTAAAAATACGAGCAGATTTTGGTAGTTAAGTTGCCGTCCTTTAGTAAACCCGACGCCTCACGAATGAAAGTGAAAGTGCTGTTTGTTGGGAGTCTCCTACGCACTGCAGCACGAGAACGCGCAGTATGACGTTCGTCGCGTTCTTTACTCCGCATTAGTGCTGTGGGATATTCTGTGCGCAGTTGGATGGTTGGAACTCAGCTGGCCTATTTCTCCGGTTAGAAAGAACTGCAGCTACTCCAGAGTGAACATGTCCAGTCTCAATGTTTATTTGCGTGAATATGCACAAAATGTGGTTTCTGTCAGAGAACAAATGAAGATGATAAATATACATGTTATAATATGAAATGAGAAATTACAGATGAAAAGATAAAACTATATACGCTATAGGAACTCTATATAGAACTATATAATTGTCTGAGGAAATAGTAAACAAACTAAACAAGAGCTTATTTTAACATACAGTATGAGCACTAAATGCAGCCTTATTAACAGACCGGGACTGCTGATGTTTACAAGTGGTGTCAAATTACACCGTGTGTCTGCGCGCTGTTCTAGCGCTCCCTGTGTGCTCATTGTAATAATCATTAAAATGCTGGTCAGAGACTGAATAAATATTTACATTGACACACATGACAAGCAACGCTTTTATACAAATAAATATGCATCTCTGATTGCAAATAAATGAATGATTCGTCGAATACGTGAGGGTTACAGCTATTGGATTTATACCGATGCAATCATTTTCCTGAGGTAAAATAAACTGAATTACGCTATGACACACTCTGAAACACATCTACTGTGATAATAAATATTATTACTTACGGAGTTATTAACGCACAGCAATACCACACAAAGGAAAAAACAGACTTTAAAGGAATGAAGCCAGGAAACTCCGTATCAACTACTATGCTGGATGCTGCCGAACTGAAATTTTTTGCGCATGCACCAGACAAGTCTGGACAAATTCGACTCGCGCATGCGTGAGGCAGGGAATTTTGAAGTGCTGTTTGTTAAGTGCTACGTAAATACTGTTTGATGGTGATAGTACATAATTGGTTTCGTTCGTCTACAAGTTTAAAGACGTATAGTACAGCCTATATTTTGGCATTTTTTATTTTGGTTATAGACATTCATTATCTGGAGGAATTCAAACATTAATAAGCTTTGACAGACAGAAACAAAAGAGTAAGAGACCACTGTAATTTGCTTATTAAGCCAGTGATATTTTCAGTTAAATGTATGTAATTGTTGTAACATTTAGCTTTTATGTACTTGGGGACTTGATTTTGACCTAATCTTTGTCCAGGAAGTGCTAGTACAGCTTTACAGTCTCTGTGTATAAAATGCAATTAACATCTTTCTTCATTAACACCAGAGCTATAGAAATTGTCAAAAAATAAATAAATAAAAAAAAAACCACCTATCTTCAAATAACCAAATATATAATTATTGATAAAAAAATATATAGAAAAATATACATGCATCATACATCCTAGTTGTATAATAGCCAGTAACATGTTTATTGTCTGGTATACTCTCAAAAGCCCACATGATAATCATTGTTATATGTTGCCAGTGTAAACCCAAGCACAAAAAACATGTTAGAAATCTTGGCAACATAATATAACAAAGCATTGAACACAAAAAGTATTTACCTTTATTGAAAACCACATAAAATAACTGATTTCAACATTCACTCTCCTAATGCAATATTAAACAAAAGCATGCTGGGACATAGATTCACTATCCAGTTCGTTATGCCACCAAAAAAATTGATCAATGTAATTTAAGATTATGTTAACCATACATTTCAGAGTATAGGTGGATTGAACATAATAATACAATTTATTTGTGACTAAAAAAGTTTTTATTTAATCTGTAGCAAAAAGTATGTTAAATTATATAATAAACAATATATTCACCTTTTAAGAGCAATTCTTAATAAGAGCCAGATGAACTAAAACATTATATCATATGCAAATACAGCATGTGAAATATAGGAGGGTCAAACTGAGTCAGGGAAGATTCACACAACACACTGACAGTTCTGCTGTGTTTTCAGCACATTGTGTTATTAGATATGCTGGTGAACTTTTGAAGAAAATGTCTCACATCTCTGTTTTGTTCTGTTTGTGCTGGTGGAATCTGATTAGTAAGTGTTTATTATATGGTTTATTTCTTATGTTTTCCATCTCAGAGAAATAAAATAGGCTGCTACACTCAAAAAAAAATAATAATAATAATAATCTGTCACTGAGGCTGTACACTTTATGTACTAAAATAAATGTAATATTATATGTATTTTTGTTTCAACCTGTTCACTCCACAATAGTTATCATGTATTTGTTTAATAAATGTTGTACATTGATTTTCCTCTAAAACACAACTTTAAAGCAAATTAAAGTTTACATATGTGTTGCACCATAAGGTTTTAGGACTAAGCTTACATCTAGATTAAATCATGCCTTAACTAACAATTCTATTGCACCAATCTTTAACCTTTGTTTAAAAATAAGTAGACTTGCATTTAAATAAGTCCTGTCTCTTAATTACTTTAAAGTAATCTCCTAAAGGAAGTCACATGACTGCAAAAGTTGTTGCTGTTTTTGGAAACATGTTTGTTTTGCATTGTTTATGTTTTAATGCACTAAACAGACTGAAATGTTTAGTATGAAAATCCACTAAACTACTGTGTGTTAGATTCTGTGCTTTTTAAAATGAACATTTGATAAATTAAGAATAAGAATGAGAATAATTCTTATGGTAGAAGGCATTAGGCTTCTACTGTATAAAGGGTCATGCTGGGTTCAATGTGTTCTTAACATTCTTGAAGAAAGTTATTTTCAAAAATAATCCATTATGATATTGCATAGATTAGTTACTTTTATGGAAATTAATGCATTGTTACTTTGTGTTATTTTTTTTTTTTTTTTTTTGTCACCTGGGCTGGGCTCTTACATATTTGTATTTAATAACAAACAAACAAATAGTTATATTTTTGGCATCTGTGAAATGAGTAAGCCTCAGGCTGAAGGAAGTGTCTCTTCCTTAACACTTACTCCCAGTTTCTGTCAGAATGGGGTCAGGAGAGAAAAACAAAGTAACCTGTGTTACTTAATTGAAAAAGTAGCTCGATATTTCACTGTAAATTTAAAAGTAATGTGTTACTTTAGTTACTTGAAGAAAGTGGTCTGAAAGAGGTCTCATATGGTTATCTGTCATTATTCATAAATTATACTGCCATATTACTCCATTATTTGACACTATAAATATATTTTCAGGAAATCTGTAAGTGTTGCTGCAATGTTTTCTCTGTCTTCTATTCTTCTCTGTTAGTGGCAGCAGTGTATGGACGGTTGATATTGTATGTTTCTTTATCTGCAAGTTTCTGTTAGTCAGTCAAAAGGAAATGGAATATGTTTTGCTTCTTAATTGCAGTGGTCTACCATTGAATTACCCTGATCAGTGTAAAATCTGTTTATTCTCCAGGTGTGTTTAGTGAGTCAGTGATAGTGATGGAAGGAGATTCTGTCACTTTACACACTGATGTTACTGAGATACATCAAGAGCGATGACATACTGTGGACATTTGGAGCTGGAAACTCTCTGATAGCTGAAATCAGTCGAGAGAAACAAATCTTCTCCATATTTGGTGATGTTCCTGACGGGAGATTCAGAGACAGACTGAAGTTGGACAATCAAACTGGATCTCTGACCATCACAAACACCACAACTGAACATGTTGGAGAATATAAACTAGACATAATTGGTGTGAAATGGTCATCAAAAAAATTCAGTGTTTCTATCAATGGTGAATAGAAATAATTTGTCCTGTCTTTTATATATTCTTGTTTTATAGTTTGAGGTGTTGGATTATATAAACACTCAACACACTTGTGTACATTTATCCATATTTCAGTTTATTGTCTCATATTTTGCAGCTTCGTCTGCCTGTTCCTACCATTACCAGAGACTGTTCTTCATCATCATCTTCACCACAGCAGAATTGTTCATTGGTGTGTTCAGTGGTGAATGTGGGTCATGTGACTCTCTCCTGGTACAAAGGAAACAGTTTATTGTCCAGCATCAGTGTGTCTGATCTCAGCATCAGTCTCTCTCTACCTCTGGAGGTGGAATATCAGGATAAAACAGCTACAGCTGTGTGCTCAACAATCCCATCAGAAACCAGACTCAACATCTGGACATCAGTCAACTCTGTCACACATGTGCAGGTATGGAAGTAGTGATATTAAGCGTTTATTTGCTGAGCTGATCTCTGTCTATTGTATTAGATCAGACTCAGTTACTATTAATGTCTCTCTTTTACTCTCCTTCATATCCTCCAGTCTCATATTTTTCGATAGTGCTGATCTTTGTTGCTGCTGCTGAATCTCTGTTGATTTGTAGATTTGTAGCTGCAGGGTCCAATGAGTTCTTAACATTGTTGGAGAGAGTTACGTTTAAAAGCAATCCATTATGATATTGTGTTACCCTTTAAAAGAAACTAAATGTGTTAATTACTTTTTATGGAAAGTAAGACATTATGTTACTTTTGTGTTACATTTTGTCACCTGGGCTGGGCTTGCTTATTTGTTTTAATCAGAAAAAATAATAATAATATTATATTTTGGGCAACTAAAGGCTCTTTCACACCAAGAGTGAAATGAATAAGCTTCAGACTGAAGGAAGTGTGTCTTCCTCTGCACATACTCCCAATTTCTCTCAACAGGGATCAGGAGAGCTGTGAAAACAAAGCTACTTGCATTTCCTTATTCCTTATTTTCTTTTTTTTTTTTTTTTTTTTTACTAAATTTAAAAGTAATTTGATACTTTTGTTACTTGAAGAGATTTATATGATTATGTTCAATATGATTATGTAACTGGGCATGCTTATCAGTCCATTTTATAAATTATGCTGCCATCTTCCTCCATTATTTGACATTATATATATATTCTTCAGACAGAAACTATCTGCTTGTCAGGAAAAAAATCGAAATGGAATATGTGTTGCTTCTTAATTACAGTGGTCTACCTTTGTAATTACCTTAATCAGTGTAAAATCTGTTTATTATCCAGATGTGTTTAGTGAGTCAGTGTCAGTGATGGAGGGAGATTCTGTCACTCTAAACACTAATCTTACTGAAATACATGGCAGATGACATACTGTGGAAATTTGGAGCTGAAAGCACTCTCTTAGCTAAAATCAGTCGAGAGAAACAAATCTTCTCCACATATGATGATGTTCTTGATGGGAGATTCAGAGACAGACTGAAGCTGGACAATCAAACTGGATCTCTGACCATCACAAACATCACAACTAAACATGCTGGAGACTATAAACTGGAGATAACTGGTGCAAAATGGTCATCAAAAACATTCAGTGTTTCTTTCTATGGTGAGCAAAAATCATCTGTTCTGCCTGTTACATATTCTTGATTTTATAGTTTGAGGTGACATCATGTAAACACTCACTCAACACACCATACTGAAAATAAAATTACTGTGTAAATATTTCTATATTTCAGTTTATTCCAGTGATGTGATATTCTAGTGATTTGGGTAAATCTAAGCGGCAGTCTTTGTGTCAGTAATGTATTATTTGTTCCAGAGCAAAGTCTCAGTAAAATGATATTTTATACAAATTTAATGCTGTATATCAGAGCTGCCTTTGTACTTTTGACTGAATTGCCTAGCAACTTTTATGATAGCTGTTGTTGCTTATTAAATATTATTATTCGATAAAAAATATGTAATATAAATAATAGTAGTATTTAAAAATAGTATATAGTATTCAGAAACGTGTGTTTGTGGTCAGGATGGTGATTTAATTTTGCCTTTAGATGGCAACAAGAGACTTTCTTTATAAGTGAGTCAGCAGTAAAGACATTTATATTGAAAAAGACTGAAGAGGGTTGTAACCAATGACATTATTTAACTTCCAACAATGTTGTGAGATACTTGAACTAACCTCTTCAGTTTTAAAAGAACACAATGGATTAATACCTCTTAGTTTCAAAATACTTAAGAGTATAAATAATTTGTAAATTCCCAGGTTGCTACCCTTTATTTCCCAAACTTTGTATATTATTTCCTTATACCTACACGGAGGTACTGTATAGATAGGTATACTATAATTACAAAAAAGCTACACTGTAAATTGCGGGCTGATGTTTGATAGTGTTTGTTGTAAATCAGACAAACAGATTCACTTACATTAATAGTTTATTTTGCTCATTACAGATCAGGGCCTACCTTTACTCTGCATAGTGTTGGTCTCTGCTGCTGGATCTCTGATGATTGTTTTAGTCGTGATGTGCTGCATCTGCATGAAATGTAGAAAAACAGGTCAGGAGAACAAGCTGCATGGATATTCATAAGACACGCATTTTTGGTATAACTCTCATTTTAACATGTCTGTATTATTGTTAATGCAGCTCAGACCAAAAAAGAAGACAGAACTGATTCAGCATTGTGTAAACCAAAAAGAGAAACGGTAAGATCATTCATGACTGTGTTACAAGAAGATGTGTTGCAGTCAATCTGATAGAAGTTTGCTGACTGTAGTTTGCAGCATCAGATGCTCATTGAACAGACATGGGTGGACTATCAGGCCAACCATCTTTAGTGGGAGCAGATCAAAAGGACAGTGTTAATTTTTTTTTTTTTTTTTTTATGCTATCTACACTAAGCCTACACTGATTGCCCCTCAGTGTAAGTTTTTTATGTCCATGTTGCAGTTTTCCCATTATAATCAGTCAAAATGTATAGTTGCATTATTATGCATCTTTAGTTCTAACAGCCCATTTAAATTATTTGACGCTCTGCTGTCTGACAGAAAGATTATTTATTTACACATATCATGAATTAGGTGTTATGAATTGTATCATACATCTAAAACTTTTGACCTCTCTATACTAATTTAAATCATGGTTTGTTTAAAATAAGCTACGTATAGAGTTCTACAGTACAAATTAATTGGTCTGTTATTCTGAAATATTCCATAGAAAGTTTTATACTACTAGATATGTAATATGATAGAGAAATTAGGATTAAGCCATGTTACCTCGCTCATCTTGAGCTGCAGCTGTTCTGTGTTTCATGATTATGAGGTAAAATGCAGCTTCAGTGACCATTGGTTGATTTGTAGATTGCTGCAACAAGTGTCTTTGCTGTTGCTTTTGTAGAAAAACAACCATTTTCAGCCATTTAGCTGATTTGAGAAAACTTCAGATTTTGTAATGAATGGGGTGTTTGATGTCATTTTCTCTCACTGTTTCATGTTAACATATGTTGCATTAAAATTAAAAGCACGCTAATGTACAAGATCAGCTTTTGGTGTAAAACTGATGGGAAAATACATGTTCTACTGAGGATTTTAAAAGTAGTAGGCCTACTTATCTACTGAAGACAATTATTTTATAGAACTGTTACACTAACACAAATCCTGATTGATTATTTTTTTGTGTTTTCTTGCAGAAACCAAAAACTGAGGCTGTGTATGGAAATATCACCAAAAACACTGATCAAATACTGGAATTTTTGTTAGAACTTATACAGGACAACCTTTTCATTCACATTAATTTTCCTCCGGGATGTCACTATTTGTCTGTGCCATATCTTTTAATGTTACTGTGATGTCTAAAATGTTATTTTAATTAAATTAGTGATTTACCAATAGCATATCACCAAGAAACTCAACTAACATGTTCTTATTAAGCCTATCATCACATGAAAATTTAGCTAACGTTCATTATTAAATCTTAATCACACCCATGCACTCCTTAGCTTGTTATTTTCAATTTTGTTTTATTATTTTTAAAAAAATATATAACAGAATCTCGAGAGCACTGTATAAGTATCACACACGCGTTTGTTCTTTTGTTGGCAAATGTAGCACATCATTCCCCACCAAGTGGCCAAGCAGAAAATCACATCTCTAATATAGCCAATTTTACCAATAGAGTGTGCTATAAATACATACTGAATGCACAAATAAAATAAAATAAATAAATAAATAAAAATAAACTCCTGAAAAGTGCAGGTGACAGCCATATTTATGGCAAGCCGTTCAGGAAATAATACATGTGTGTGAATGTGGATTGGTTCACTGGTTGAATATATGGTTTAATGAAAACGCATTTGTTTATAATACATTGGTATAGTCAGACATATATTGGTTTAGATACATCGTTCTGATCACATGCACATGGGTTTGCTCCTGTATACATTGGTTTGTTAAAGTAAACATTGGGCTCCTCAAATATGCAATGGTTTCCTCAACTATATATTGGTCGAGATAAATCGGTTTCCTCAAGTATACATTGGTAGGTACATATATTGTTTTCTTCAAGTATATTATGGTTTAGATACATTGGTTGGCCTATACATTGGTTTGTTCAACAGTATATTGGTTTAGATTAGGGCTGGGCAAGTTACGCGTTATTATCGCGTAACGCATTCATTGATTAAAATAACCGATAATTATTTTATCTCGCTTAACACAGCTTTTTTATTATTATGAAAGCCCGTTGCTCACTGACTCTGAATAGACATGCAGACAAATTATGGGTCACAGGAGGGAATGCTCCTGATCAAATTATGCTTAGCAGTTTTGCTAAGCATCAACATTCACAAACCACTGTCCACTGTTATTTTAACAGAAAAAATGCAACAAGCTCGTAATCACGACTTCATGGGAGGAAGTTTCCGATAGCACGTGAAGACAACAGAGAAGCGCTTGCTCATCACAGTGGAGTGCATTGTTTTGTTAACTTTGTAATTTATTATTTTGAGTCGTATGGGATGCGGTAACACATGGCCCTCTCACAATATATTGGTGTACACATCTATCGCTTTTGCGCTCAGAAATATTCATGCAATCATGCAGCACGTATCAGAAGATCTGCACTCCAGCGTGGTATATTGGTTTCTTCAACCACCCTGGACCACAAAACCAATCTTAAGTGTCAAATTTTCAAAATTGAGATTTATACATCATCTGAAAGCTGATGAAATAATCTTTCCATTGATGTACGGTTTATTAGGATCGCCAATATTTGGCGAGATACAACTATTTGAAAATCTGGAATCTGAGGGTGCAAAAAAATCAGAATACTGAGAAAATCGCTTTGAACTTGTCCAACTGAATTCTTAGCAATGCATATTACTAATCAAAAATTATATATTTATATTTTATTTTTTGTAAAATATTTTCATGGAACATGATCTTAATATCCTAATGATTTTTGGCATAAAAGAAAATCGATAATTTTGACCCATACAATGTTTTTTGGCTATTGCTAAAAATATACCCCAGTAACTTAAGACTGGTATTGTGGTCCAGGGTCACATATATTGTTTTCTTCAAGTATTGGTTAAGTTATATCAGTTTCCTTAACTACGTATTGGTTAGTATATATCGGTTTATTCAAGTATATATTGGTTTAGATACATCGGTTTCCTCAACTATGTATTGGTTTTATATTATGGTTTATTCAAGTATACATTGGTCTGTATATATTGGTTTCTTCAAGAATATATTGGTTTATATATATATTGTTTTCTTCTAGTATATAATAGTTTAGATATATCGGTTTTGGAGCAGGCAGGCTAGGAAGCCATGGTGGAACAGGCAGACCAGGAGGCCATGGGAGAGCAGGCAGACTAGGAGACCATGGCAGAGCAGACAGCCTAGGAGGCTATGGTGGAGCAGACAGACTAGGGAGGCCATGGTGGAGCAGACAGACTAGGAGGCCATGGTGGAGCAGACAGTTCAGGAGGCCATGGAAGAACAGGGCTCGGTGAGCCATTGAGCAGAAAGTTCAGGAGGCCATGGCAGAATGGCCTCCATGGCTGGCACTCAGCACTCTCGGCCTGACCTCTATGGCGATGCCCTAAAAGCCCACCCCACAAAAAAAAATCTCAAATGTTAAGGCCTAACTTGGGAACCGAGGCCTTCCTTGGGCAGGACTTGGGGACTGGACCCCTCCTTGGGTTGGAAGGTGGGACTGTAGCCCTCCCAGGGCTGAGCATGGGAACTGAGGGCTCCTGGTCCCAAGTTAAGCCGAGGCTCACAAATGCCCATGCACCCACCCTCTCATGCCTCCTCCAGCTGCCATCTGGCAGCCCTCTGCTAGCCCTCAGCCCACCATCAGCACAGTGCAGAGCTCTGCGGACTGTCATCCTCCAGCATTGCCATGGCTGGAGTTTCCCTTGACTCAGCCTTCAGCCTCTAAGCCCCAGACTCCCTCTGCCCTATGGACCCACTCGCTCCATCATGGCTCCTAGCTCCCTCCCTCCCCACCGTGGCCCTGTGTCCACTAGCTTCACTGGGCTCCCTAGTCCCTCCTGCTCCAAGCCCCTCCTGTCTCCTCCCTGCCTCCTCCCTCCTTCATTATCTACCTGGACTCTATCTGCCAGCCCCTCCCATGTTCCTGTCCTCGTTCCATCTAATAAGTTTGATTATGATCCCATGCACCTTTGTTTCCCTGTTGCTGAATTCAAACCAAATATTAACATTACTGCCCAAAATACTTCTGAATAGCATGCCTACTTCATAAATATTTTGAAAAGTATGGATATATATGGTTCAAATCACTCAAACCATATATGTAAATTTAACAGTTAAACAACCTTTATTTTCACAAACTTTGAAAATAAAAGGTTTTAAACTAAGCAAGCCACTGTTACTTCAGGACTAAGGTTGAAGAGCTCTGACATACAACAAAGAAATGTTTTGTATTTTGGGTCTGTACAGTTGCTTTTGAATAGCTCAAACTGACCCACGAACAGTAAGATCGTATAAAATTTCTGTATGCACATTTCACGACAAATCAGCGTGTTGAAACTTTGCATGCATATTCATGACCCCAAATAAGAAAAAGTCACAAACTGATATTTCTGTCAACTCAACAGTTAATGGAATTTTTGTATTTTACACTGTATATGACCACTGGTTGGATCCTACAGTGAATACTACTAAACCAGTTTTAAGGGTCAATTTTTCCATCACTGGTATGTGCATATTATTTAATTTTTATTTAATTTTTTTATAAATAAACTGCCAAAATATGCAGATGCTTTAATTATAATCAAAATCAAAAGTCTGATCAGAAATGTTTTATTAAAATCTACTTCTTCGTGTCTATGTGTTGTTAATTTATTACTGTGTACAACTAAATCAGTCTATGAAATGACCCCACAATTTCACATGAGTAACAAAGAAATCAATATAGGAAATACAATTTGCATGAATCAATATTTAAAGGAGTGTATATTATATTAATTGGTCCAGCAAATTATATGCACTTTACACACTCTTTTAGTTTTATATAGTACTCCTTGTTTAAACTAATGAAATAATATATTGACATGTAGAAAACAATTGTGACATAATCCCATGCACTCATCAGCAAACCAATGTGTCCTTACCAATACATATTTGAACCAACAACATGTATTTCAACAAAACAATGTATAGATGAACAAACTTGAACAAACTGATGTATCTATACCAATATAATTGAAGTAAACAATATGTTCAAACCAATATATACTTGAGCCAACCAATGTATTTGACAAAAATAATACATACACACTTTGTACACACTCTTACTGTATATATAATTATATAAACCAATATATACTATCCAATACATAGTGGAGGAAAACGATGTATCTAAACCAATATGGGCTTGAATAAACCAATATATACTAACCAATACAAAACTGCAAAACGAAGCAAGACTCATCAACATTAGAATATTTCAAAATAGACAAATTAACGGGTACATTTTATGAATGATTTTATAATGAATCTCCTTAACCTTGTTAGAAATGCAAAATGTACTTGGCAGGAGCCAGGCCTTTCTCCAATTTATATTTGATATAAAGGAACCCCAATAGAATTTCCCTCTTGAGTAATCTTTATCTTTGTTTGAAATATTTTATGGATATGTCTGTTATTACATTTCGATCTAAAATACAGATACTACCCAAACATAAAGCGGGATAAACACTGTTGCCTTTATTGAATTTAAGGTGACTTTAATTAACTGGGTTAAGCCTACTGGGTTGGCACTCATCAAAGTTTTATATTCCTTTGGTGGGACTGGAAAGTTATGGAGATTCATAAATTGTTGGTAAATTAAAATATTACCAAAATCATCAAACACAGATAGAATACAGTTCAGGTTGTTATTAAACCATCTAGGGAAAAAAAGAGACTTATTTCTAACAGTTATATCAGTATTGTTCCAAAGCAGAACTTTGTGGGGAGAAACCATGGACAAAACACAATTTCCATGAAAGAAGACATTTCTGATGGAAGTTAGATAAGGAAATAGGTAGCTTGCCAGGCAAGAAATTACATTTTAGTAAGAAAGACAGGCCACCAAAATGATAAAATATCTTATTTGGAATAAAAAAACACAGTGACATTTGATTTGTAAGGCATCTTTTCAGCCAGTTTACTTTAAAGGTGTTTACAGTATCTGTCCAAAAAATCAAGGCCACCTTTGCTTCTGGAGTTAGCAAACACATCTCTTTTTTGAGCTTGTATGTTTATTTTTCCAAATAAAATCCAAAAATATTTTATTAATTTCCTTTATATAAGAAAGATAAGATCAGCTGCACTTGAACTTTCTTTTAAACTGTCCCTCAAACCTCGAACATTCAAAGTTACAAAAGACAAAGATTTAAACTTGTACTCCATTAAGAAGAACTACCAAAAAATTTTAACAAAAACAACAAAAAATTGCTTTCTTCAGCTTTACCCTAAATGTAAATGGAAAGGGGTTAATAATCTATAAAATATATTAGCTCGAGGTGAAAACAATTAAAGAAAAAAGTCACGATTAATATTAAGGAGAACATTAATTAAGGAAAATCAAAATAGTAACTTCCATGTTACACACAATTTATGAGTTTTATGCAGATAGTGTTGTTAACCGCTTACACGCTTTTAGAATATTGCTTGAGAAATGTAGCCATTGCAGTCAGTAACTTAGCTAAGGTTACATCAGAATAGAAGACTTGCTTCCCATCAATCAAAGCAAAAGAGCTCGGAAGCTTGCTCTCTTGCACTCCTTCCATGGCTTCTTCACGAGATGCCACAGCTTGTCCCACGCTGCTTTTATAGTCGGGAGGCAGAGGCTCCAAAAGACGCAGGTTTGTTGTCAGTTAGAAACTTGCAGCCTTTGGCAGCACCCCAAATCACGCTCACAGATGTGAGCGAGTGAGAAGAGGTTTATGATCTATCTGGCCTTACCAACTGCTCATTACGGTCCCAGACGGTGAGAAACATCGACACTGTCCTGTAGCCCGCTCCAATTCCAGTAGCATATTCTCTAGTATATTAACTCTTTGAGCGGTATGGTCCCACATGGGATTCTTATTTCCGTGCCCCTGGGAGTATGGTCCCACATATGGGAGTTATTCGGTGCGTCACAAAACTGTCAAATTCAAACTGTGGTTTCAGTGCGTTGGCTGGCTGAGCCACATGCACTGTGCTTGTCATATTATCACATCTATGCAGTGTTCTTAACCACATAATGTTTATTTTAGGTTTCATACATTTAAATACACATAAATACTAGTAAAACAATACATTTAGAGTTTGTAAAATACACGTCTATGGAAACAACATTTAATAATCAATTCAAATATAATTTGCTGATGTGTTTTATTCATATCAGATACACATAGTGTAACTATAAAGTTCACTCTATTTTTCACCCAGTTCACCGCCACTTATTACTTGTATTTGGAGACATTGATGAATTCACGTGCTGTAAACCCACTGACAGGACTCTCTGAACTTCAGCTGAACAAACATGATGCTGCCTATCTCACATTACAGAACACAATCAAGATCATTTAGAAAGGTTTTATATGACAAAACACACTCATTTACACATATTTGTGAATCAGAATATCAGATTGTTTGACATGGTATGCAAGTTTGTGAATATGTGATCCACGTTAAAACCTATTTTAACACATGAAAACATTTATGTGAAAAATGGGAAAAATATATGGGCACAAGTGATCACAGGTGAAAAAATATATGGACACATGTAATCACATGTGGAAAGAAAATATGGACGCATGTGATCAAGTGCAAAATATATGGACACATGTGATCACATGTGGAAAACATGTGGACGCATGATCACATATGGAAAACGTGAAATTCATGTGGTTTTTCTGTTAGGGGAACTGGAGCTTCCTGCCAAGGTCAGCTCTCATGCTGCTGTCCTGGGTCAAGAGGGCCTGTCTCCGTGGTACTCTGAAGTGGCTCTTGTGGCTCACCTCCCCTTCTTGAACAAACTGGATACATAAATAACAGTGAATTGTATTTCTATTTTACTTCAATTTAGAAATGTAAATTTTTATTTTATTATTTGTATTTTTGTGAAGGAAAAGAAAACAGTTCCCACACTGTCAATAAGTGTAAATACCTGTTGAAGTTCATGCACCGAAATGTTGTTATTAAACAATTTTTAAACATACATTTTACATTTATTGACAGGTGTGTGGGAGTTGTTTTTTTTTTTTTTAGTTTTGATCTTTATGGTCTTTTCTCCTACGTGCCTATCAATTGCAGCTAGGATGTGTGGGAATTGATTGCTCAAGTTTTATTTTTATTTATTTATTTTTTATTTTTTTGTGAACATTTATTTTATTGAGTAGTCAGTTCCCTATCTGTCGGTCACTACGAGTTATGTCAAATGACATATGGGGTCTCACTTGGGAGGCCAATCATCTCTGAGTTTAAGAGAACGCCAATGAAAATTGGCTAGTGGATTTTACATACTTGAACCACTCCCGTGCCTACGGTATAAATAGGCGACAGGTGCATTCACCCTTCAGATTTTAGCTCGAGCGAGTGGTTGTATGAAAAGCTGTTATACTCCATAAAGCCATTCGTCTGCTGTGTGTTGGGAAGCTGTTCTGGTTGGCGGTCGGCGAACAGCGGTGTCCCTTTCAGCGATTCCCCTGGAGCTTCAACTAAAGAGCAGATTTCCTAAAGAAGCAAATCACGGACGATTGCGCCTTTTAAAGACGCCGTTCGTCCGTGTCCTACTGATGGGTCGTTCCTCTTCTCTGACAATAGCCACGGCGTTGTCTTCCGTGTCTGGGCATTCAGCATGCTTCAGGGCATTCAGGGTACTTCATCATACCCAAGAAAGCGGTGGCCTTCGACCTATCCTGGATCTGCAAGTCTTGAATCAGGCCCTGCATAAGCTCCCGTTCAAGATGTTGACACAGAAGCTATTATCAAATGCGTCCAAACCCAGGATTGGTTTGCAGAAATCGACCTGAAGGGACGTTCTTTCATGTCTCGATCCTCCCTCACCACAGACCGTTTCTGCAGTTTGCATTGAGGGTCGGGCATGGCATTACAAAGTCCTCCCCTCGGGCTCTTCCTGTCCCCCATGTCTTCCGAAGGTCAGCGGTTGGTGCCCTTGCCCCACTCTGGGAAGTGGGCATCAGGATCCTCAACTATCTTGTTGACTGGCTCATTATGGCCCGGTCCCAGAGGAGTTGTGCGATCATAGGGACCTGGTGCTCGCACCTCAGTCAGTTGGGGCTTCAGGTCAACCGAGAGAAGAGCAAGCTCTCCCTTGGCAGAGAATCTCTTATCTCGGTATGGAGTTAGACTCGGTGAGTATGATGGCACGCTCTCACCAGCGAGTGTGCCCAGTCAGTGCTGAACTGCCTGAGTTCCTTCAGAGGCTGGACAGTGGTACCACTGAAACACTTTCAGAGGCTCCTGGGGCATATGGCATCCGCAGCTGCAGTTTTGCTCGGATTGCTTCCATATGAGGCCACTTCAGCACTGGTTGCACTCCGAGTCCCGAGATGGGCATGGCCCACGGTCACATCGTGTCACCATTACACCGATGTGTGCCACCTATTCAGCCCCTGGTCAGACCTTGCCTTTCACGGGCCAGCGTGCTCCTTAGAACAAGTGTCCCGCATGTTTTGTCACACGATGCCTCCAACATGGGCTGGGCGCGACGTGCAATGGGCAAGCAGCTTCAGATTCCTGGACAGGACCTCGACTGCTTTGGCACATCAGCTGTCTGGAGTTGCTGGCAGTGCATCTAGCTTTACAGCGGTTTCAGCGCTGTTGCTAGACTAAGACGCTGTTGGTCGCATGGACAACACTGCGGCTGTTTCATACATCAACTGACAGGCGGTCTATGATCACGCTTGCATGTCTCAACTCACCCGCCATCTCCTACTCTGGAGTCAGATGCGGCTCAAGTCACTGCGCTGTCCACATCCCGGGTGGCTCAATCGTGCAGCCAAGCGTCTCTAACGACAGCTCAGGGCACCAGGCCCAGTACTGGTGTTAGCATGCCCGAATCCCAGTCAGCCCCTGTACTGGGCTAGGTGTCCATATGGCTTGATTCCCTACGGTAATGCCATATGTGTATTCTTCCATGGTAAGGTTTCCCTCTTGGTAAACCCGTGTCTTCCCTTGACAGACCCACTCTGTCAGTCTCTTCTGGCAGCTGTTCCATCCCTACTCAAGTGGAGCCATGGTATCAAGGTCCTGCCCAAACCTCAGCAGACTCATATAATCAAGACGCACCCAACTTTTATAGTGTAAAATAACTACTAAACAACTAAGTCAAAACCTATTTGAAAAATTAACACTTAAAAACATATATCAATGTGATAAGAAAATGACAGAAAACATCTCTGAAATGTAATTAGTGAAGAAGTGTAATTAAAGTTTTTGTTTTCCATTTCAGGACATCTGACACACCAGACACACCAGATTTCAGTCAATAGCCTTGTCAAAATACAACATGTTCGCTAACATTAACTTAATGCATTCACTGCAATTAGTTGACTGTGGTACAATGGCATTCTCCTGCTGGAAGCGCAGTACAGCGTGGGATCTTGAGTAGGGTGTTTGCAGTGCCCAAATGAGAAAAGCAGCTAGCTAAAATGTCCATCGAACTTGTTAATGTTTGAGGAAAGTTTGCACTTCTACAAAGAGCCCTTAATAACAGAAAAGAGGCAGATGTGTAGTCAGGACAAAAATAATATTGAACATGTATTAAAACACAAAGCTATGAAACCAAAAACAAACAAACAAGCCAAAAGCCAAAGCATCTGTGTCAGAATTCTGAAAACATAATCGAGGCCTGCTGGTTAAATAAGGTATATATATACTAGTATGAATCCTCACTTGCCTCATGATTTGATTACAATTCAGAGTTTAACAGTTCAATTATAAAACTCACCAAGATGGGTATTTTGAATTTTATCTGAACATTCAAGTACAAAATACCACAAAAGACTGAATTTGGTATCACATGCTGTCATAGAGAGGAGGCTTTCTGTGCTTGCGCTTCAGGTTTGTGTCATTGTTCATTGAGATCTTTTCTGTGGCTTTGTTGCTTAATAACTCTTTAACATTGAGCACATCCCATACTTTATTTATTAAACAAGTGGAGTAAGTGCTTTGCTTCCTAATGACATGGGCAATTATTTTTTTTTTTTTATTTTTGTAATATATAACAGCAGCTTACTTTATTTACTACAAAAACAGTGATTTTGTTTTTATCTAGAATCATTAACATCATTATGGCATTGCTAAGAATCTTATTAACGCAGATTAGTGTGTTACTGGGTCTTACACATTAAATGCTAGTGTTTAACCTTTAAATGTTTACCTCAGGTCTTTAGGGACCGTACATCATTCACTACCCTCCCACTCATTCATTTTTTTTATTTTTTTTTTTAATTTAGACATCCACCTTCTTGTACTCCTCAATCTATTAATTGTGAACAAAACAACAAGAAAAAAAAACTGTAAAAGAATGTCTGTTTTCTAATTAACTTTTGTTTAAAAAAGACAAAAGTATAATGGATAGTGCAATAGTGTAAGCATATTTTTTCTCTGCAACAATAATTAAATATCTGATGACTCAAGTGACTGTAATTCACCTTTATTCTTTAAGGTGGAAATGTTTGATACATGATAACATGATGATTTACATAAAATGAGAAATTCATCATCAAAACATGAAATTGCTTAAATAGCTTTACTACAGAGCATTACTGTGTGCAATCAACTTTAAGTGTCACTGTCATTTGAAGGTTGATGTGGTGAATAAGATGATGACAATCACAATATTGACTTTGAAGACATTGAAAACAACAGTTTTGAGAATATGGCTGAGATAGCAATATGGCCTAGATGCTGAATGTAATAAGGAAATGAACTCTTACAATGACAGGGTGCTAAAATCATCTGCTCAAACTGAACACCTCCAAGATTCATGAAATGTGTTTTATTTTATCCTTTTGGTCTCAGCCTAATTAATGTGTTCCCTTTAGCAGTACTAGTCTTAGCATTATTAAGTTCTGCCCCTTCAGCTGCTTCCATCTGCAGGGTCTCAGCCTCATCAGTGGGTTTCTCTTCAGCAGGATCATTCTGTGTGTTGTTAGTTCCATCAGCAGTGGGTTTCACTCCATCAGAATCATTCTGTGTGTTGTTAGTTCCATCAGTGGGTTTCACTCCATCTGAATCATTCTCTGTGTTGTTAGTTCCATCAGCATTGGGTTTCACTCCTTTAGAATCATTCTGTGTGTTGTTAGTTCCATCAGTGGGTTTCACTCCATCAGGATTATTCATTGTGTTGTTAGTTCCATCAGTGGGTTTCACTCCATCAGAATCATTCTGTGTGTTGTTAGTTCCATCAGCAGTGGGTTTCACTCCATCAGGATCATTCAGTGTGTTGTTCGCTTCCATCAGTGGGTTTCACTCCATCTGGATTATTCAGTGTGTTGTTAGTTCCATCAGTGGGTTTCAATCCATCAGGATCATTCTGTGTGTTATTAATTCCATCAGTGGGTTTCACCCATCAGGATTATTCAGTGTGTTGTTAGTTCCATCAGCAGTGGGTTTCACTCCATCAGAATCATTCATTGTTTTGTTAGTTCCATAAGCAGTGGGTTTCACTCCATCAGAATCATTCTCTGCGTTGTTAGTTCCATCAACAGTGGGTTTCACTCCATCAGAATCATTCTGTGTGTTGTTAGTTCCATCAGCTGTGGGTTTCACTCCATCGGAGTGATTCTGTGTGTTGTTAGTTCCATCAGCGGTGTGGGTTTCACTCCATCGAATCATTCTGTGTGTTGTTAGTTTCATCAGCAGTGGGTTTCACTCCATCGGAATCAATCTGTGTGTTGTTAGTTCCATCAGCAGTGGGTTTCACTCCATCGGAATCATTCTGTGTGTTGTTAGTTCCATCAGCAGTGGGTTTCACCTCATCGGAATCATTCTGTGTGTTGTTAGTTTCATCAGTGGGATTCACTCCACGGAATCATTCTGTGTGTTGTTAGTTCCATCAGTGGGTTTCACTCCATCAGGATTATTCAGTGTGTTGTTAGTTCCATCAGCAGTGGGTTTCACTCCATCGGAATCATTCTGTGTGTTGTTAGTTCCATCAGCAGTGGGTTTCACTCCATCGGAATCATTCTGTGTGTTGTTAGTTCCATCAGTGGGTTTCACTTCATCGGAATCATTCTGTGTGTTGTTAGTTCCATCAGTGGGTTTCACCCTTTAGAATCATTCAGTGTGTTGTTAGTTCCATCAGTGGGTTTCACTCCATCAGGATTATTCAGTGTGTTGTTAGTTCCATCAGTGGGTTTCACTGCATCAGGATTATTCAGTGTGTTGTTAGTTCCATCAGCAGTGGGTTTCACTCCATCGAATCATTCTGTGTGTTGTTAGTTCCATCAGTGGGTTTCACTCCATCTGAATCATTCTGTGTGTTGTTAGTTCCATCAGTGGGTTTCACTCCATCAGGATCATTCAGTGTGTTGTTCATTCCATCAGTGGGTTTCACTCCATCAGGATTATTCAGTGTGTTGTTAGTTCCATCAGTGGGTTTCACTCCATCGGAATCATTCTGTGTGTTGTTAGTTCCATCAGTGGGTTTCACTCCATCGGAATCATTCTGTGTGTTGTTAGTTCCATCAGTGGGTTTCACTCCATCTGAATCATTCTGTGTGTGTTAGTTCCATCAGTGGGTTTCACTCCATCAGAATCATTCTGTGTGTGTTAGTTCCATCAGTGGGTTTCACTCCATGGAATCATTCTGTGTGTTGTTAGTTCCATCAGTGGGTTTCACTCCATCAGAATCATTCTGTGTGTTGTTAGTTCCATCAGTGGGTTTCACTCCATCGGAATCATTCAGTGTGTTTTTAGTTCCATCAGTGGGTTTCACTCCATCGAATCATTCAGTGTGTTGTTAGTTACATCAGTGGGTTTCACTCCATCAGGATTATTCAGTGTGTTGTTAGTTCCATCAGTGGTGGGTTTCACCCATCGGAATCATTCTGTGTGTTGTTAGTTCCATCAGTGGGTTTCACTCCTTTAGAATCATTCTGTGTGTGTTAGTTCCATCAGTGGGTTTCACTCCATCAGGATTATTCAGTGTGTTGTTAGTTCCATCAGCAGTGGGTTTCACTCCATCGGAATCATTCTGTGTGTTGTTAGTTCCATCAGTGGGTTTCACTCCATCAGGATCATTCTGTGTGTTGTTAGTTCCATCAGTGGGTTTCACTCCATCAGAATCATTCTGTGTGTTGTTAGTTCCATCAGTGGGTTTCACTCCATCTGAATCATTCTGTGTGTTGTTAGTTCCATCAGCAGTGGGTTTCACTCCATCAGAATCATTCTGTGTGTTGTTAGTTCCATCAGTGGGTTTCACTCCATCGGAATCATTCTGTGTGTTGTTAGTTCCATCAGCAGTGGGTTTTACTCCATCAGAATCATTCTGTGTGTTGTTAGTTCCATCAGTGGGTTTCACCCATCAGAATCATTCTGTGTGTTGTTAGTTCCATCAGTGGGTTTTACTCCATCAGAATCATTCTGTGTGTTGTTAGTTCCATCAGTGGGTTTCACTCCATCAGAATCATTCTGTGTGTTGTTAGTTCCATCAGTGGGTTTCAATCCATCAGGATCATTCAGTGTGTTGTTAGTTCCATCAGCAGTGGGGTTCACTCCATCAGAGTCATGTAGTGTGTTGTTAGTTTCATCAGTGGGTTTCACTCCATCAGGACCTTTCTGTGTGTTTTAGTTTCATCAGTGAATTTCACCCATCAGGAACCTTCAGTGTGTTGTTAATTCCTTCAGTGAATTTCTCTTTTCAGCACTAATAAGAGGCGTCCTTCTCCACCATTCTCCTGAAAGAAAGAGCAGAGATTCAAAGAAGGTAAAACAAATGATTCTTGAAAAATATTGATGATTCAGTTACACTATTTTTTTCCCTCTACAATAAGCAACATATCTCTAAACTCATAGAATATTTATTACATCTTAGTCTACTTATTATAGGATTGAGACATTTCAAATGATACGTGAATATCATGAATATGTATGTAGAACATTATATTTTAGCATTGACCATTCTGAGTTAAGTAAGTGAAGGGAAGGCCAGGTGAGGGAAAGGACTGGGGAAGTGGAACAAATATATAGGTGAGAAAGAGGCTTTCCCACATCTTCTCTCAGTGAGATGTGAAAACAGATGTCCTACCTCAGGAGAAAGTATTTGAGGTTCTTCCAGCCTTAAAAATTAGAATAATTTCTTTAGTTTCTTTAAAGCAGCTTTCCAGAGTATTCATGTTTTACTCTCGGACATCTGATCTCAAATGTCTGAACAAAATAAATGAACTGGAAAAGATTTCTACATCAAAGAAGGTGGAGCCAGAAGCCACACCTAACTGCCAAAGACCAATTCAAAGCAAGTTGTTTCAAATTCCCAAACTCCAACAAAACTAACTTTGTTTAAGTCTAATTTTGTTCAAAATGACATCATACCAATTTGTTATTCAATTTTGCTTGAACTTTATCGAGACCCTAACAGTTCTCAAAGAAGTCAATATGTTGTAAATTCATAGTGTAGGTATTTACAGACAGATTTTTGACATAGTATCTTACCTCATCATTGTCCTGTGTCCTTTTTCTGCTTGAACAATAACAAAATTGACTTTGGTCAATCAGAATAAAATGCATACTTTATGTATTTTTTTTTTTGTCCGATCATCTGTATGCAGTACTTGCCATTTTGTTTTCCTTGTACAGATCGCCTGTGGTGACTGTAAATCACACCAGCAGCTGCAATCAGCAGAACAGCAGCAACAACAGCAGCAACAACAGCAGCAGCAACAGCTGAATCTGTAACAGCTAAAGACAGACAGTCATTTTACAAGAGATGGACTGATAAACAACTATATCAAAACCTTTGACTGATATTTAGTAAAAGTTGTATGACATTGATTTATTTGATAAAGGTGTCTTCTGTTGGGTTTGTAAAACAGCCACTAAAACAAGCAAGAAAAACAAGAAACAGCAGTGTTTATTTAATAAAACAGTTTTAAGTGTGTGGTTAGTTGTTAGTTTCTTCAGTGGATTTCTCTACAGCAGGACACTCCTGTGTGTTGTTAGTTTCAACAGTTTTGATATATATTGAATTATATATATTGAATCAAAGTTTACTTCTTCAGACAGGCCACAATGAAAACATTTACTGGGTCGATTTAAATGTAATCAGTTTTCTAAAATTGGTTGAAGTGAAAAACACTTGATGACTAAAATTATACCCACCAGTGACAGTAACACTGAATGTCTTTATGATGCTAAATCTGCTGCTGTTGATCTGTAGAATATAAAGTCCAGAGTCTGTGTTTATGATGTTCATGATGGTCAGAGATCCAGTCTGATGATCCAGCTTCAGTCTATCTCTGAATCTCTCTTTACACTGATCAACTGTACAGATTTTACTCTGATCTCCAGTGATTTCAGCGATGAGAATGTCTTTAAAATACCATATCTTTAAATCATTAGTTTTTTTACTCCATCTGAATGCAAAGTAAGAGATTCTCCCTCCTTCACTGTTTTCTCTTCATTTCATGGCCTCCAGCAGCAGGAACATCTGAAACACAAACCAATGCAGGAGGAACTTTTGGGGAAACATTCTTTAAGATTAAAGAACTGTGGATATGAAGGTAATAAAAAAAATACCTCTTGACTTTCTGTCTGAAAAGCAAAATTTATTCTTATTTTGTGCTATTAAACTCATTTTAAACAACATAATTTGCACTTTGGGCTCCTGGTGGGAGAAAAAAATGACTATAAATAAGAGATGGATTTAAATAGATGATTAGTAAAAGTAACTGATAAAACTAATAACCACTGGGGAAAATGTGAATCAAACTGAACTTAAATTATGCCCAAGCCTACACATTCCACTTTAACAGTACATTTGTTTTTGATTAAATAATCTATATACTCTATGTAAATTAACATACAGGTAAGAACATAAATCACTGCTAAATTTCACAACAAAATAATCACTAATAACACATGAATGATGTGATTTACATGTCGAGAGTTCCTTTCAAACCTGACTCACCATCTACAATAACACTGAAGATCTTTTCAATGTCGAGTTGCTGTTGCTTATCAGAAGTTTATAGAGTCCAGAGTCTGTGTTTCTGATGTTCATGATGGACAGAGATCCAGTCTGATGATCCAGCTTCAGTCTGTCTCTGAATCTCTCATCACCATCTTTACACTGGACATCTGTACAGATGTTCGGAGATCTCCACTGATTTGAGCGATCGAGTGTCACTGAAATACCATCTAATTTTCTCTTGTTGGTTTGTTTTAACATCAGTGTGTAGAGTAACTGAATCTCCCTCCATCACTGACACTCTGTCTATATCAACACCAGACACACCTAGAAGAAAAAGCAAATGACAGTTTTAATTAGAGTAAAATATGCAGTTGTGTTCTGATGAATAACCTTAGATGGCATCAGGGTAAACAAATAATGAGAATCTTTATCAACTATACTGTACTACTGTATATTAAAAAAAAAAAAAAAAAAAAAACATTTCAAACAAAATAGTGTAATTGTAAATTGTAAAACCCAATGAGAGAATAATGGTGTGAATAAACCATAAGACTACACACACATAAAAGTCAGCACATCACACCAGCTTTGGATAAATCTGGAAAGAAGTGAAACTTTTCAACACATCAAGAAGACTGATGAAAACAACCCAGGTCTGAGAGGAAAACATTAATAATATACTTTCCAGTGAAACAGAATTTGAACTGTTATATAGATTAATAAAATTAGAAATGTAAACATAAAGGAAATAAATGAAGGTTTATGTTTGTTACAGTTGAGATAGCTCTAAAGCTAGCTCTTGAAATGAGATGTGTAAGAAATAAATACACACAAGAGCATTTTAAACCTGACAAATGTCATAAAATAATACATCTGAACAATGTCTTGACATGTGGTGACTGTGGAGGAATTATAACTGAAGGAATAATTGAATTTTCTGTTATAATCAGAGCAAAAGCGTGCCTCACCTTTTAAAAAATCTCTGTCTGCAGCAGGCGATTCGCCTCCAAGTAGTATAAACAAAAATGTACATAAATGTACAGACAAGGATTAGGGTCAAGCAATAAAAAAAATAAATAAATAAATAAAACCATCTTGAGATTAAAGTTAAATTTCAGAGAAAAAGTAGAGATAAAATGTTGAGATTAAACTCATTAAAATTGAGAATAAAGTCATTACATTTTGAGAAGAAAACTCAAGATAAAATGTTGCGATTAAACTCATAAAATGTTGAGAATAAACTCATTAAATTACGAAAAAAATTTGTTAAATTGTGTAAGAGAAAAAAAGTCGAGATAAACGTTGAGAATAATCTCATTAAATTACAAGAATAAAAAAAAAAAAACATTTTAACTTTGAGAAAAAAAAAGTTGAGAATTAACACACTCGTATCATGTTCATTTTGTCTCGTTGGACAAGTGTTATTCAGTGCCTGCCGTGGGGTTGGCTGGAGTAATGCACTGAGTAGTAGTGCATTATACAAACGACTGGTTCGAGTCCATCTTTGGCTAACTCGCTTTTCTTCCTGTTCTCATCACAAATCACATCACAACAGAAAAGTGGAAATTAATTGCTTAACGAGTGTTTCGTAATAATTTATTAATTAGGTAGGTTTAGTGTTACTACAGTAAATCCATTGTAAACATACCAAAGTCCCTTGTTCACGCTTGCTTTCCACAAAGGCTCTTGGACGCCGAGGCATGAGGCTGGCTCGATGGTTCATCGTGCCTCTTGTGTTTTAATGAAACACAAGCCTGGCCAAGACAATGTGACAGCAGATTGTTTGTTCAGACTTCCCCTTCCCTCTGCTGATTACAGCCAAGAGCAAGAGCTTGAGATGGTGGCAGTACTGTCTCCTGAGTTTGCAGCTGTTACTCTAAAGCAGCTTAAGGCAACGCGTGTGATGCCTGTCCTCCAATAGAGTGTTCAAAGACTGTTTACAGACCGCTAGCATTGAAGGTAAAGAGTGGAGAGCTTTTGTGACAGAGTTTCTACATACATACAGAGCAACTCCACATGCTGTGACAAAACTGTCACCTGCTGAGCTTTTGGATGGCTGACAAATTAAGACAAATCTGCATGTGAGTGGTCTTCCATGCATGGCCCCTCCAAAAGGTAAACAGAATCTGAAACAAATCATCAAACAGTCACAAAACAAAATGAAAGAGTACACGGATCGCGACCCAGTGCACAACCTCGAAACATTCAAGTTGGGACATTTGTGCGTATTAGGAAGCCTGGTATTATCAAGAAAGGACATTCCAAGTTTACTAAACCTTTAAGGTTGTGGCTCAGAAAGGCTCAGCAACTTATTTCCTTTCAGATGGAAAAGTTTGGAATGCTATGCACCTTGCTCCGCTGCATCCTGTGTCACCAGATCTGATACAGCTTCTCTAGCAGAAGACTCCTTCAAGCCTCTCGAGTATCTCAGACACCTCAAATGTCAGTTTCTCCTTTTGTGCCTCACGTCCCTTGAGGGTGCATCGGCCCCAATGTGGACCAAGGACTTTGTTACATAAAGGGAAGTCCTTGATAACTTAACTAATAAGGTGTTCGGGACATATTGGTATATAGAAGAGTACTTGTTCATTTACCAATAGAAGCCAGTAAAACAAACTGAGTTACAAAACTAGGTATTTTGTTATTATTCAGAACTGTTATTTTCTAATGTTCTGTTCTTTGTTATTTTGGTTATTATCTAAGTTTTCTTTTTCGACAAAAGGGAATATGTGGTATAGTGAGATGCATGCATGAACAGTAGGTGTCGCTAATATGCCAGTGGGCACAAATATGTCATGAAGAATTGAAAGTAAACTGTTAATAAAGAGAGTTGAAAGCACGCAGCTTGAGATCCTGACGTTCGTTATTGTGACATACACAACAATAGTTTCCAAAATCCAGTTTCCATATGTGTGTCTGCAGAACAATAATAACAGTCCAGGATCCTTCAGTCTTTCAGTCCAGATGAAGTGGCAAGACCTTCAACAAAGCACCTGTGTTTTTTTTTTTTTTTTTGGAGAGTTTGGAAAGAGCACAATAGATTCCAAAAGCATTTTCATTTCAAGTTTGAGTCTTTAAAAAAAAAAAAGAGGTCAGCATTTACAAAATGTACATAATGAATATATTAAGCTAACAGGAAAATAAGGTTTATGAAATAAATAAATAAATAAATATCACTTTCTTTTTCACAATCATGAAAACCAAAAATTACATTTCTTTACTAAGTTTATTCATGTAGGATTCACATAACATTTGATAAAATCAAGAAAATCATCAAAATGTCATTGTGTGAGCAACTCCAAAATACATGCAAAGAGGTTTCAGGCTTCAGCAGTTGGAATATCATTATTTATGCTCTTATCTGCATAAAATCTATGAATCAACCCTTTCATGCATGAATTGTTAAATCACAAAGTAATATATATTTTTATATGTTTTTTTTTTTTTTTTTTTTAACAAGTGAAAAATCATGCCAATAACGTTTTGTCAGTATATTTTATTTTGAGGGAGTTAACATCTGTCCACTGTAGTGGACACCATGCATCAAATGTATGAAAAGTGAATCAATAGAATTTAATTTGTGGTCTTTAAAAAAAACATAATTTTAAAACATTTATTACTAGAAAATGGTATGAATATATTTATGGAGAGCTCGTGGGTGATTCCCTTACATCATGAAGCAGAGGTTCAAACTCCAGTCTAAACACCACTGGCCACGAGCTTTGGGCTCTGCTCTCATGGAGAATATTTATTTATATAGCATATTTTATGTTTGATGAAATAGAAACAATGTTTAATTTATAAAGTTTTATTTTGAAATGTAAGTCAATATAACAATTGGCTGAAGCCACAGCCAATGGTGAAAGTCTTTGCTGAGGAGAACCGCCCATTTTGGAGGTTCTGCCCACTTTTAGAGTTCAGCCCATTTCTCGGTCTGCTGTTATACCTACTTGGCGAGGGCGGTGTTGTCATGCTCATGGTCATGCCACTGGGCTGAAATATGGATGCTGTCCCTAGACTGCCTGCACTCACAGCAGACCCACTATTTTTATTTATTATTTCTGAGCCCATATTATTATTTTCACTAGACCATATCAATAACAAATTCTCAACTGATAACTAATCATTCTTTTTGAGCAAATCATTGTTTTATTTGTGAATAAGTTGTTTGAGGAAGGCTTTAAGATCTGAGGGAAGATATCTTTCATTGTAAGTTAATACTGTTAAATATATATATAGAGAGAGAGAGAAATACATAAAAAACCTTCTAGCATATTCTTAAACGTGGACCTCATTATTGAAGGACAAATCCAAGCACCAGAAGCAGCCCACACTCTCTGACTTTTCTTTAATTGAAAAATATGCAATTTCATTCATTCAAATGCCATATGGTTGTAATGATATTTTAGTTCAAAACTTTAAGTCCCATTTTTTTAATGCTTTATCAACTGTCATAGAACATCAGTTGTTAGATTTCAATTGTCACCTCCTAACGATAAACTTGTGATTTGTGAAGTCACAATTCTATATTGGTACAATTTACTCAAGCCAATTATATTTTTTTGTATGACATTAAAATTATTTTAGATAATTGCCTAATTGGCTTATTGCACACAAATAGGTTAAGCAAAACAATTGTGATTAATCTTTTTCCATGCATGCAGACAGCCATTATTATGGTATACAAATATTTGGAGCCCCTGATTCTGTCCCTTGTTTTCTTAAAGAAAAAACACTTATTTTCTACAAGAATACAAGAGTAAACACTATTTTCATAAATAATAAAAGATAAAGAATCACAATTGTCTCTTATTTTCCATTTCTGAAGTTAATTGGCAACCCTAATTATGACATGTTTTGACTCCCTGACAGCAGCACCTTGCTCAAAAAAAAAAAAAATAATAATTGAGAAGAAAAAAAAAAAACCCAACCGGCAGTTGTTAAAAAAAAAAATAGATAAAATAAAATGCATAACAGAAAGCGCAAAATTTGGCAATGGAAAGAAACAAGGGGAGTGGGTGGGTTGGTCCAGGTCGGCATGAAACTCCAGGGCGGAAACCGACTCCACTGCCTGGGGCATTGTCCAACATTAAACCCTAACATAAAAACTTTACCGCGCTGAAGCAATATACATCGCCGCGTCTATATGACGCACTGTAATTGGGCTTACAGAATACAGACAGTTATTACAGAAGACTAACCAATGGGCTGCTATCTCTGCATGATGGGCTGATCACTGACATTGTAGCCCGTTATGCCAGATTCAAAAACAGCCTGACGCAATCCTTCTATTGTGCCCCATGCAGCATGTTTTGTAGAAAACACCATTTTAACCGCAAATTTCTGTTAGCGATCAGAACACTGGAAGATAGATATAAGCCTTGGTCTTACCATGGTCGAGCAAATGCCAGAACAATAAGAGGAAATAAAGAGAAGCTTCGTTTTCACAAGGTTCTCTAAAAATAAACCAGTTTAGTGCTATCTTGTTCCTCTTCAGTAAACCCGAAGCCATTGTTTGTTCTTCTTATTATTATTGTTTTAGGACGGTGGGCATCCAGTATGCTGGAGCATTACAAACAACTGAGTCACGAATGAAAAGTGAAAATGGAATAGCGCTCCTCTGCAGCGCTATGACGCAGAGACTTAAATCACCTTCTGCTCCCTTTTTATTTCTTAAATGAATAAATATATAGTACCATTGGCGCTTTATTATTTTGGTTATATATTAATTATCAGAAACTCATATATTTGCTACATAACATATCACACTAAAACAGTGTAGTGAAAAGCACATCAAATAACTGGTTTTGTTGTGGCGATGCTATTTTTCTATCTTGAGAGAAAAAAAAAGTTTCTTGAAGGAAGGCAGATCAGGTGTCAAAATTAATTTGGCAAACAATAAAGCTGAGATGTCCCGTCCTATATTGTCAACCCTTATAAAAATCTTACTCAGGGTGCTATTGCTTCTTCCATAGTACAGAATAATGGAAAACTGATTATCTCTGTACAATTATCTGAAACCTTTATGATTGTCATATTAGTTTTACAGTATCTATAGCATACATTAGAATAAATTACTTACCCTGACTCATTGAAATGCCAAATTATGATACAATTTCCTCTAAGATGTAGCACAAGTCAATTACTATAAAAATATTTAGCTGCAGGTTGATCATTTGTTTACAAGGGATGTGGGTTAGGCACTTCAGCTGGCCAGTCTACCATTACATCATTCACAGCCTAAGACTGTATAAAAGCGGCTCTCAAATAATGCACCAATCTCCATTTTGAGTTATTAGCTTTTACAACAGACAAGAGAGGGTATTGCAATAACTTGAGGCCTCAAATAATGCTCCTGCCTTAACTAGTCCATCAATTGTTTTTCTTATTCCTTTCACAACCTCTTCTGTCAATGGATATAGCATTTTTCTAGGCAATTTAGCACCCCTTTTGCTTTTACTTTTATGGGGTTGGTTGATTTAACCACTCCAGCATCTGTATCATGCTGGGACCATTTTTAGATTTACTTTTGTCTCTTGTTCTTTCATGGTTATTATTACTTTGGGGATGGCTGTTAGAGAAGTTTCTTGTATAATATTTAAATATGGGTCTTACAGTTCAAATACTAGTGATCAACCTATAGATTTTATATGTATAACCTATATAGGTTTATACGCCCCAGTACATCATTCACTACCCTCCCACTCATTCATTTTTTAAAAGTTAGACATTAACTATCTCAGTATTCCTTAATCTATTCATTGTGAAGAAAACAAAACAAACCTGTAAAAATGTGTTTTCTAATTAACTTTTTGTTTCAAACAGACAAAAGTGTAAAGGACTGTAAGGACTGTAAGTATTTACCTGAGCTCTCAGCGTCAACTGTCTGTCAATTCTAAGAATATTATTTTCCTGGTTAAGGAAAATAACTTTCTTACTGTACAATACTACTCAGAGCATGTAGCAAAAATCTGCATGATTAGGGACTTTAGTTATGAGCAAACAAAGAACAACCTCAAGTGTGATACAAGTAAGACTTTATTAACTACAAAAACAATTAAACTAGTCTAACATACACACTCGCATACACTTGGCATCGGTAAAAGGGTTAAACTTTAAGCAGTAAAGAGATGAGAAATAAAGACATGACATACAATTTGATATTCAGCAGATCTATAGCCTAAAGGAAACATCAGTTTCTTAGTTCAAACACACCTTGTAAAGGTGCATATGATACTTAATGTATCAGTTAATAAGACTAAGTTTGATACTTGCAAGTCTCGATGTTTGAAAAAGAGTCCTGCTGCACTTTGGGGCTCCAGTTAGTCTCTGCTGAAGTGAGTTGATGAGAAAGACCAGTTCGAATCAGAGGATCTTGATGAATGGATAGTCAAGGCCGAAAGGCTGCAAGCTTAGTGTGGTTTTTAAGGCTCTTAGCTCAGCATCTTCTCCTGGAATTCCTGAATCTAAAGAACGCCCTGATCTGGTGATCAGTGATCTATATTGGGTGACGCTTGTCACCCCTCAGGATTTGAGTGAGCCAATGAGGAATGTTACCTTTTACAACTCTTTGTTTCTAGTATGGTGTCTTGCATATGAAATTAGATTGGGGAGTTCAAGAGAAGAGTCTTTAAGATTCTTATAAAACTAATGTGTTGCATAGGCATCAAAATATAATATACACTCTCATTTAGATCATGAAAATACAAACTCATAGATACCAAACATCATATAGATGAGGTTATATTAACTAGTGATCCATCAAAAGCATGTATAAAACATATACAATACACAAAAGACAATATACAAGAACAGTAACAACAAACACAATGTCCTAAAGTATATGTGAATTCAATCAAAGAAAGGTTTTTATGAATTAATTAGAGAAGAGTCCCTTTTATGTGCATTATGTGTCTGTTCTTTAGAGACTTGAGTTAAGAGTTGCATAGCCACATTCTTGGCCGTGAAACCTAGTGTGTTATCAGATAGTGTGCCTTTGGATGCTATGGAACCAGAGGCCAGTTCTACCTTTTGAGGTGATAGTTGCCTTTTGGGGAAGGGTCCATAGACCCTTTGGTTAGATGAAGAGGCGTTAGATATTATTTGTTAAATGTAACAAATAGTTGTGTGTCTGATTGGTCCAAATGCTACAGCGTATTAAGGTCTGCTCCTTTAGCTGCACCCATCCGCAGGGTCTCAGCCTTATTAGTGGGTTTCTCTCCATCAGAATCATTCAGTGTGTTGTTAGTTTCATCAGTGGGTTTCTCTTCAGCAGGATCATACAATGTGTTGTTAGTTTAATCAGTGGGTTTCTCTTCAGCAGGATCCTTCAGTGTGTTGTTAGCTTCATCAGTGGGTTTCTCTCCATCAGGATCATTCAGTGTCTTGTTAGTTTCATCAGTGGGTTTCTCTTCATCAGGATCATTCAGTGTGTTGTTAGTTTCATCAGTGGATTTTTCTCCATCAGGATCATTCAGTGTGTTGTTAGTTTCATCAGTGGATTTTTCTCTATCAGCCTCAATAAAGGAAAATACTTCTCCAACATTCTCCTGAAAGAAAGAACACAGAAGATACAACAAATGATTGTGAAAAAAAATATTGATGATTCAGTTATGCAAACGACTTCAAATAGCTGTAAGGTGTCAAATACATTTTATGAACATATACAGTAATTTTAAGTAGCCTACCTGTCAGCATTCGAGGATGTTTGTTTCATATAAATACATTTTATATTCATATAGCCTAAAGTAAGTTCAGATGCCTCCCAGATCTGGGAGTTTTGTGACAAATAAATAAATTTTATATTTTTGTGCTGTAACATCAACTACGTGTCAGTGATCTCAGAAGTTTGGTCTGTGTCAAATAAATATATTTTCTATTGATGTAAATCAAAAATAGATATCTGTCCACATTCACAAAAAAAGTGTAGATCCTCTACAATAAGCAACATATCTCTAAACTTTTAGAATATTCATTAAGTTTTAGTCTTACAAGACTGTGAATACAGTGAATTTGTATGTAGAACATTATATTTTGCGATTGACCATTCTGAGTTAAGTAAGTGAAGGGAAGGATGGGTGAAGGAAAGGATTGGGGAAAAGGAATAAAATATAGGTGAGAAAGAGGCTTTCCCACATCTTCTCTCAGTGTCTGTATCTCAGGAGAAAGTATCTGAGGTTCTTCCAGCCTTACAAATTAGAATAATTTCTTCTGTTTCTAAAAAGCAGCTTTCCAGAGTATTCATGTTTTTTACTCGGACATGTGATCTCGACTGAACAAAATAAATGAACTGGAAAAGATTTCTACATCAAAGAAGGTGGATCCCAGAAGCCACGATAACTATTGCATAACTGCCACAGACCAATTCAAAGAAGGTATTTTCAAATTCCCAAACTAAACAAAACCAACTTTGTTTTGGCCTAATTTTGTTCAAAATGACATCATACCAGTTAGTTATTCAATTTAGCTTGAAGCACATCAGTCTTAACAGTTCTCAAATAAGTCAATATGTTGTAAATTCATAATGTAGGTATTTACAGACAGATTTTGTGCACATAGTATCTTACCTCATCATTGTCCTGTGTCCTTTTTTCTGCTTGAACAATAACAAAATTTTACTTTGGTCAATCAGAATAAAATGCATACATTTATGTATTTGAAAAGATTTGAATTTATTTCTTTTGTCAGATCATCTGAATGCAATACTTGCCATTTTGTTTTCCTTGTGCAGATCGCCTGCAGCAACAATAAATCACACTAGCAGCTGAAACCAGCAGAACAGCAACAACAACAGCAGCAACAACAGCAGCAACAACAGCAGCAGCAGCAGCGACAACAGCTGAATCTGGAACAACTGAAGACAGACAGTCATTTTACTAGAAATGGACTGATAAACAATGATACTAAAACCTTGATATTTAGTAGAAAGTTGTATGACACTGATTTATTTGATAAAGATGTAATCTGGTGGGTTTGTAAAACAGCAGCTAAAACAGCAAGAAAAACAAGAAACAGCAGTGTTCAGAGTTACATATTGAAACAGTTCTGATCTCAGTTATATATTGAATCAAGTTCACTTCTTCAAACAGCCAAAATGAAAACATTTACTGGGTCTATTTAAATATATCAGAGTTTAAAATGGTTCAAGTGAAAACGCACAGAATGACTAAAATGATACCCACCAGTGACAGTAACACTGAATGTCTTTATGATGCTGAATCTGCTGCTGTTGATCTGTAGTTTATAATCTCCAGAGTCTGTGGTTCTGGTGTTTGTGATGGTCAGAGATCCAGTCTGATGATCCAGCTTCAGTCTGTCTCTGAATCTCTCTATACTGAACATCTGTACAGATCTTAGCAGATCTCCAGTGATTTCAGCGATGAGAGTGTCATTAAAATACCACATCTTTAAACCATTTGGGTTTTTAACACAGGATCTAAAGTGACAGGTTCTCCTTGTTCACTGACTTTCTCTTCATTTTATCTCGTTCAGCAGCAGAAACATCTGAAACACAAACCAACAGCTGCTGGAGGACCTCACATAAGATTAAAGGGTTAGTTCACCCAAAAATTTAAATTAGGCTGCATTTTACTCACCCCAGATGCATCCTAGGTGTATATGACTTTCTTTTCAGACAAATCCAGTCAGAGTTGTATTAAAAATATTCTTTGGTCTTTCAAGCTCTATCGTTGCAGTCAGGGGTGTTGCATTGCTTCAGTCCAAAAGATGTGAAATAAAAGCCCTTCCGAAAAAAAAAAAAAAGTGTCTCACCGGCACCGGGTGTGAACAAAGGCCTCCTGTAGCAATCAATTAGAAGTCACTAATTAGAAGTACAAAACGAGGATTTGTAAAGAAGAATGTCAGATGATTTCGATATAAGCCAAGAGGAGACTGGATTTCCTTTGCTAAAGTAAGGAAACTTTGCTTCGTTTGCTCCTGTTAACAACATTTGTTTTCATGAGACTGACCGGTGCATGCGCACTTGACCTTATACATCATTCCTCGAACTGCTTCTGTGTACAACTGTTGCGCAAGCTAGATTAAAGTGATTATTACGCTTTTGAATATGGATATTTTTTCTTACAAAATGCATCGAGTCGTTACAGAAGGCCTTTGTTCACCCCGAGCTGTGTGGAGACACATTTTTTTATGTAAGGGTGCTTTTTATTTCACGCCTTTTGGACTGAAGCAATGCAACACCCACTGAGTGCCATGAAACAGCTTGAAAGATCAAAGACAATTTTATATAACTCTGACTGGATTCGTCTGAAAGAAGAAAGACATATACACCTAGGATGCCTCGGTTTGAGTAAAACACAGCCTAATTTTCATTTTGGGTGAACTAACCTTTAAAGAACTGTGGATATGAAATTAATAAAACATGACCTCTTGACTTTCTGTCTGAAAAGCAACAATTTTTTTAACATGTTGTGCTATGAAACACATTTTAACCAAATACTTTACACTTTGGACTCCTCATGGGAGAAAAAAAAGACTGTAAAAAAGAGATGTATTTAAATAGATGATTAGTAGAAAGTAACTGATAAAAATAATAATAAATAAAAATGAAATGTTGTAAATAACACTGAACTAAATGTATATTTAAGTCTACAAATACCACTTTAACAGTTAATGTATTTTTTATTTTTTTTGTAAAATCATCTTTATAATGTATGTAAATTAATATACATGTAAGAAGAAAAATCAGCTCTAAATTTCACAGCAAAATGATAACTAATAACACATGAAGTGATTTACATGTACAAGAGTACCTTTTAAACATGACTCACCATGTACAGTAACACTGAAGCTATTTTCATTGTTGTTGATGTTGCTGTTGTTTATCAGTAGTTTATAAAGTCCAGAGTCTGTGTTTGTGATGTTCATGATGGTCAGAGATCCAGTCTTATGATCCAGCTTCAGTCTGTCTCTGAATCTCTGTTTACACTGAACATCTGTACAGATCTTACTGAGATCTCTAGAGATTTGAGCAGCGAGTGTAATTGAAATACCATCTAATTCTGTCTTGTTGGTTTGTTTCAACACCAGTGTGTAGAGTGACTGAATTTCCCTCCATCACAGACACTGACATTATGTCTGTATCAACACCAGATGCACCTGAAGAAGATATATATCACAATTTTAATCAATTCACCATTTTTTCCAAATGAATGCAGATTCTATTAAATAAAACTGCTCTATTCCTCTGCATTAATGACAACACCATTGCATTTGAGATGTCAAACACTTCCCTTAAAAGAAAGTACTATAATAATACACAAATGAACCCAGTTCAAAAATTTTAATACCCTTGATGCCTAATACTGTGCCACTATTTAAATGATCAAAATCTGTTATGTTTGTGATTATTGTTCTGAGCAGTTAAATACAGTATATGCATCTCCTGCATATTTGAACCCTTTCCAGTGACTGTATGATTTTGAGATCCATCTTCATACTGAAGACAAATGAACGACTCACAGACAAATATCCCACAAGGTGAAAACATTCAGCAATGCATAAGGAAATAAATAAATAAAAGCATTTGAATGATCTGTGTTCTTCAGTAGAACACAGACATTTTAGAAAGGATTCTGAGATCTGTAGATGCATACCATGCAAATGAATGACTGCAATAATTTAGAGAGTCCAAACATCATGCATGCACCTCCTGATCAATTAATTTCTAAAAGCAAAATGATAGGTTTGTCTATAAAAAATAAATCCATAAATACAGCCTGAAATAAAAATGATCTTCCTGTCAGCACTCAATGTATCTATTATTTGTGCAACACATGTTAGCGTGTTCATGTGAGAAGAAGAAAGCGATGCTTTGACTGTGATAGAGAATGAAAATCATGTGAAAGTTCAGACATTTCAAACAGTATCAGAGCCCTGGTCAGAAACACTAATTTCAAGTTTATAGTGGTGGACATTCATTCTGTCCCACGGAGATCACTGACTAGCAAATGCCTCACCCACTGAGAACTGTCTGTCTGCAACATGTTTCACACCAAGTCAATGATATCTCCATAAATGCCTTGCCATGGTCATGCTCAAAATAACAAGAAACAAACAAATAAATGCAAAATAAACATGAGAAGCATTACTGTCAAATATAAGAACTGGGCTGGTTTGGCTTTGCAGACCTGGCAACCCTGCTCATTGCTGGTAGCACCTTCTGTCCAGTTATTTCCCCACCACCTATGTTTTGTAAATAAAATGAACAAATTAAATTATGGTAGTCACAGGTAAAATCATGCCAGGGATATAATAATAATAATAATAATAATAATAATAATAATAATAAAACTATGGAATGCCATAAAGAAACATTATTTAGCGCTGAGAAACTCGGTCACACCATCTACACTGAAAACTTTGTTGCGTGTCTACATGGCTCTGTGTGATAGTGATGGCTGTGAAGCCTCAAACCTTGCAAATCTTAAAAAAGGGGAAAAAGTGGGTTGGAGCACGTATCAAACTGAAACTGTCAGGGTTTTGCACTGTCACTGGTTTTGTGTCTTGTTTCTTGTTTATGTCTTGTGTCAGCACATGGCCTTGTTAATTGTTGTCTCGCCATGTGCTCCCTTAGTCCCTCCTTGTTTCATTTCTACGTCACCCTCTTGTTAGCCTTGTAAGTCTAATTGTGCTCACCTGTTCCTCATGTGTTTTCCCCATTTATAGTGCTCTTTACCCTTTTGTGTTTGCTGGTTCAGTGGTCATTTTCACCCCTCTGTCTCCGCTCTTGTAGCTGTCTGTGGATATGGCTTTTATATGTGCCGATGTCTCCCTGTCTGGTTGGTCTTGTGCCCTTGTTTTGTGTAGTCCTTGTTTTCATGTTCTTGTCTTGCTCCTTAGGTTGGTAATCTGTTTGTTCTTGCTTTTATTTTACTTGTAATTTAGTTTTTCTAGTCTTGATTCTTGGTTTTGTTTGATATTCTTTTAGTTGGTTAAATTGGCAATTATTTCTTATTTTGTTACTTTACTCTTTATTAGTTCATTGGTTTATATTTTCCCTTATCTAGGGTTTAATTTGTGTTTCTGTGGAGCTTTGTCGTGTTCTAGTCTTGTGTTAAAGTTCCTGACCTGTTCCGTGTGTCCTGCCCTGGGTCTACCCGCCTGGCTCTTGGTCTGCTTCTGAGTCGGCGGTCACCTAATGTTTGAGCTCTGCTCTATGATGCCTTGTGTGGTCTTCTCCATCAGCCTGGTCTTGCGCCCCTCTGTTGCTAATGTATTCTGCAAGTTTCCTGAAGCTGACCCAGTGGCCTTCCCCTAGCTGTTCCTGTTTATTGTGTTCCTGTTGTGGTATTTGTGCACTTCACTACCCTCTTGTTTCAGTCTGTTTTGTCAATAAACCAGTGTTAACTCACTCTGCAACTGGGTCCTCCTTCTCAGAACCCTGACATTACTAACCAGCCAAAGTCAGGACCCAGCAGATGAGCATCACTACTCCAGTTTTTTTTTTTTTTCATTTTATCTAGTGAATTTTTTTGCCCTGAATGTTAATCATGTCTTGTTAGTTTCAGATACCCCTGAGTTGGCTGATTGCTGCAGCTATCCCTGATCTAGTCAAGTTCAATTTCTGAATCCGCAAGTCAGTTTCAAACTCTGCTGGGATTAGGTAGTCATCTTGCTTCAAATCATTCCAGTCAGCATTAAAGTTATCCAAGCTCGCTCCAGTGTCGGCTCCAGCCCCAGAGCTCGCTCCAGTGTCGGCTCCAGCCCCAGAGCTCGCCTCCAGTGTCGCTCCAGCCCCAGAGCTCGCTCCAGTGTCGGCTCCAGCCCCAGAGCTCGCTCCAGTGTCGGCTCCAGCCCCGGAGGGCTTCAAGAATCAGTTCCTGCAGCCCCGGAGGATGTTCAAGAGTCAGTTCCTGAGTCTCTTCCTGTGGCCCAGGGGCTGTTTCAATAGCCCCACAGTCTTTCCCCAGTCAATTTTGGAACCTAGTCCAGAGGTGTTTAGTCTGGTGGCCTTGTTGTCAGAACCCTCAAGTCATAGTTACAAGGGTATTCTCACCAACCTCCGCCTATTTGACTGCTACAGAAGTTGTACCAGAGACTGTTCTAGTCTTCACATGTCATCAGAAGTCAATCTTGTCACCATGTCCACTGAAGTTTCTCCTGTCATGTCCACAGAGAATGTTCCTGTTATTGTCAAGTGTCCAGAGTTCACTCCTGTCATGTCCACAGATGCTGTCTAGTCCCCAGAGATCACTCCCTGTCATGTCCACGGAAGATGTTGTCAAGCATCCAGTGTTCACTCCTGTCATGTCCACGGAAGATGTTGTCAAGCATCCCAAGTTCACTCCTGTCATGTCCACGGAAGATGTTGTCAAGCATCCCGAGTTCACTCCTGTCATGTCCACGGAAGATGTTGTCAAGTCATGCTTTCAGAGGTTGTCCCTACCCATCATGTCTGGGCCATACAAAGTGTTCCTGCCTGTCCTGTCACTCCTATAGAGGTCGTTCCCTGCCAGTTGGGTCATGGCCATAGAAGGTGTTCCTACCTCAAGTTATGGCCATATAAAATGTTCCTGTCTGTCCTGTTATGTCCTCGAAGGTTGTCCTTGCCAGTTGGGTCATGGCCATAGAGATTGTTCCTGTCTTGTCAAGTCTTTAAGTATTGTTCCTACGGTCACATCTAGGCCATACAAAGTGTTCCTGCCTGTCCTGTTAGGCCTACAGAGGATGTTCCTGCCAGTTGGGTCATGGCCAAGAGGGTGTTCCTGCCTGTCAAGTTATGGCCATATAAAATGTTCCTGTCTGTCCTGTTATGTCCTCTGAGGCCGCCTTGCCAGTTGGGTCATGGCCATGGAGATGCTCCTGTTTGTCTTGTCAAGCCCACAAAGGTTGTTCCTGCTAGTCAAGGTACAGTCACTGAGATCATACCAGACCAGCTATCTGCTGCTTCTGATGAGTCCCTCAGAGGATGATCCTGATAGAAGTTGCCCACTGAGATCATACCAGACCAGCAATTGGCTGCTTCTGACGAGTCCCTCGGAGGATGTTCCTGCTAGAGGTTTGCCCACTGAGATCATACCAGGCCAGCTATCTGCTGCTTCTGACGAGTCCCTCGGAGGATGTTCCTACTAGTTATCAGCCACCTGAAGAGGCTATCCTGTCTGTTTTGTCCCATCCTTGAACATTGTTCCTGTTTGTCTTGTCAAGCCCACGGAGGTGGTTCCTGCTAGAAGTTGCTCACTGAGATCATACTGGATCAGCTAACTGCTGCTTCTGGACGAGTCCCTCAGAGTGATCCAGCTAGTCATGTTCCACCTGTGGAGGCTATCCCCTAGTATACGATCCTGTCATGACCTCTGAAGATGTTCCTGAACAGTCTGCTCAACCACAGTGCTACCGCTTGACGCTGACTTTAACCCCCCACCCCCACCCCCGCTACCTGCACTTTCTACTCTTGCAACTATTGTCTAGTCAGAGTGGAGCCAGAGGGCCCATTGGGAGGGGTAGTGTCAGGGTTTTGCACTGTCACTGGTTTTGTGTCTTGTTTCTTGTTTATGTCTTGTGTCAGCACATGGCCTTGTTAATTGTTGTCTCGCCATGTGCTCCTTAGTCCCTCCTTGTTTCATTTCTATCACCCTCTTGTTAGCCTTGTAAGTCTAATTGTGCTCACCTGTTCCTCATGTGTTTTCCCCATTTATAGTGCTCTTTACCCTTTTGTGTTTGCTGGTTCGTGGTCATTTTCACCCCCTCTGTCTCCGTCCTTTGTAGCTGTCTGTGGATATGGTTTTATATGTGCCGATGTCTCCCTGTCTGGTTGGTCTTGTGCCCTTGTTTTGTGTAGTCCTTGTTTTCATGTTCTTGTCTTGCTCCTTAGGTTGGTAATCTGTTTGTTCTTGCTTTTATTTTACTTGTAATTTAGTTTTTCTAGTCTTGATTCTTGGTTTTGTTTGATATTCTTTTAGTTGGTTAAATTGGCAATTATTTCTTATTTTGTTACTTTACTCTTTATTAGTTCATTGGTTTATATTTTCCTTATCTAGGGTTTAATTTGTTTCTGTGGAGCTTTGTCGTGTCTAGTCTTGTGTTAAAGTTCCTGACCTGTTCCCTGTGTCCTGCCCTGGGTCTACCGCCTGGCTCTTGGTCTGCTTCTGAGTCGGCGGTCACCTAATGTTTGAGCTCTGCTCTATGATGCCTTGTGTGGTCTTCTCCATCAGCCTGGTCTTGCGCCCCTCTGTTGCTAATGTATTCTGCAAGTTTCCTGAAGCTGACCCAGTGGCCTTCCCTAGCTGTTCCTGTTTATTGTGTTCCTGTTGTGGTATTTGTGCACTTCACTACCCTCTTGTTTCAGTCTGTTTTGTCAATAAACCAGTGTTAACTCACTCTGCAACTGGGTCCTCCTTCTCAGAACCCTGACAGAAACAAGAGTCAATTAAAAGATAACAGGCTAATTGAAAACATTATACATGCATTTCTTATGTAAAAGTAGTTTATTGTTTAATTGTATTTAATGTATTAAACTTTCAATAAAATTGATTTATTTATGGATTTGTAAAATGTTTTTGTAAAAGATTTTATGCATGTTTTGGCCTGAGACATTTGATGTTGGAAATTAATTTTATAAATTAATAAAAAATAAAAATAAATGTTTTCTGCAAATTCTTGTATCTCTCAAGTACCACTGTGGTGACTGTAATGTTACTTTACTGTATCATTTTTTTTTTAATTGCTTACCAAAGTCATGACCAATGCCATTTACATTGCTATATATATATATATACACACACACACACATACACACACACACATATATATATATATATATATTAAATTTTTCACTCTTTGTTATATTGCAGCCATTTGCTAAAATCATTGGAAATCATTTTTCCCTCATTAATGTACACACAGCACCCTATATTGACAGAAAAACACAGAATTGTTGACATTTTGGTTACACTTTATTTCGATAGTCCACTTTAGACATTCTACTAACTATAAGTAACTTTGTAACTACATGTCAACTACATGTCAACTACTTCTCATTCATTTGCAACTACATGTCTACTAACTCTCAGAGTAGACTGTTAGGTAGGTTTAGGGTTAGTGTTAGGGTAGGTTTAGGGTTAGTATAAGTTGACAATAAGTTGACAAAGAAAGTGTTAAAAGATATTAAGCAGACAGTCTACTAATACTCTACTAACTGCTAGTTGACATGTAGTTGCAAAGTTACTTACTGTTAGTAGAATGTCTAAAGTGGACTAAAGTGTTAAACATTTTTTTGTATTCAGACCCTTTGCTGTGACACTCATATATTTAACTCAGGTGCTGTCCATTTCTTCTGATCATCCTTGAGATGGTTCTACACCTTCATTTGAGTCCAGCTGTGTTTGATTATACTGATTGGACTTGATTAGGAAAGCCACACACCTGTCTATATAAGACCTTACAGCTCACAGTGCATGTCAGAGCAAATGAGAATCATGAGGTCAAAGGAACTGCCTGAAGAGCTCAGAGACAGAATTGTGGCAAGGCACAGATCTGGCCAAGGTTACAAAAAAATTTCTGCTGCACTTAAGGCTCCTAAGAGCACAGTGGCCTCCATAATCCTTAAATGAAAGCGTTTGGGACGACCAGAACCCTTCCTAGAGCTGGCGTCCGGTCAAACTGAGCTATCTGGGGAGAAGAGCCTTGGTGAGAGAGGTAAAGAAGAACCCAAAGATCACTGTGGCTGAGCTCCAGAGATGCAGTCGGGAGATGGGAGAAAGTGTAGAAAGTCAACCATCACTGCAGCCCTCCACCAGTCAGGGCTTTATGACAGAGTGGCCCGACAGAAGCCTCTCCTCAGTGCAAGACACATGAAAGCCTGCATGGAGTTTACTAAAAAACACCAAGATAGAACTTTTTGGCCTTAATTCTAAACAGTATGTGTGGAGAAAACCAGGCACTGCTCATCACTTTTCCAATACAGTCCCAGCAGTGAAGCATGGTGGTGGCAGCATCATGCTGGGGGTGTTTTTCAGCTGCAGGGACAGGATGACTGGTTGCAATCTAGGGAAAGATGAATGCGCCAAGTACAGGGATATCCTGGACGAAAACCTTCTCAGAGTGCTCAGGACCTCAGACTGGGCAAGGTTCACCTTCCAACAAGACAATGACCCTAAGCACACAGCTAAAATAACTGAAGGAGTGGCTTCACAACAACTCGTAACTGTTCTTGAATGGCCCAGCCAGAGCCCTGACTTAAACCCAATGAGCATCTCTGGAGAGACCTGAAAATGGCTGTCCACCAAGCGTTTACGTCAACCTGACAGAACTGGAGAGGATCTGCAAGGAGGAATGGCAGAGGATCCCCAAATCCAGGTGTGAAAACTTGTTGCATCTTTCCCAAAAAGACTCATGGCTGTATTAGATCAAAAGGGTGCTTCTACTAAATACTGAGCAAAGGGTCTGAATACTTAGGACCATGTGATATTTCAGTTTTTCTTTTTAATAAATGTGCAAAAATGTCAACAATTCTGTGTTTTTCTGTCAATATGGGGTGCTGTGTGTACTTTAATGAGTGAAAAATTAAGGAGGTCTTAATACTTTCCCACTGTATATATATGTCTCTGACCATCATGGCCTCCTAACAATCCCCATATCTACTGTTTGGCTTCATCACTCTGTCTCCTCTCCACCAATAAGCTCGTGTGTGATGGGCTCTGGTGCACTATGAGCTGCTGTCGCATCATCCAGGTGGATGCTGCACACTGGTGGTGGATGAGGAGATTCCCCTGTCAATGTTAAATGCTTTGAGTGTTTAGAAAAGTGCTATATAAATGTAAGGAATTATTTTTTAATTATTATTATATAGACATATTTTAAAAATTCATAAAAAAAAAAAATAATAAATAAATAATTGTTTTATGCAAACTCTTTTTCCCTGCTTGTTCTTGTTCTTCACATGCCCAAGTACCACTTTGGTGATTTCCATGTTGCTTTAATATATATATATATATATATATATATATATATATATATATATATATATATATATATATATATATATAAACCATTTTAAGTTCTCTGAGTCCTGTGGTCTTGAAAAGGTGTTTATTTTAATATAGATATATTTCCACTTGACTTTATTTTTGACTTTATAACGCTGTTTGGAAGCCTTGCTTGTGCAGCTCAACAATCCTGCCACATTCAGTTCCACATTCATGTTTTAAAACTTAATTTGTGGAATAAATTTTCATTAGTTTTAAAAAATGTCTCAATGGATTTATATATTGAGTACATTCACACTGAAAATATAAAGAAAATCCTTCTGAAATGAGAACGATGCCTTAGAACATTATGGATGGAATACTGGATTGACTTGTTGGATTGTTGAGAAATTCTACCAGTCACCATAATGAAGATATGTGCCACAATATACAAATTAATACTACAACCACTGTACTAACAGTAATACCTTTGTGACAGTGGTGATCTTGCTGGATAGTGACAATAACATTGTGATAATGTAAAAGTGCAGTTATATGGACATTTTATAGTACATCACAACACTGAAAGTTGTATCTGGAAGACCAGATAAAATATTATATTGAATAGGCTACATAAATGTTTATTCAAATTATCACATAAATATTTGTAAACATTCAGCTATAAGTCATGACATGTTCATGTTGTGTGTCAACACAGAGAAACCCATACACACAAGGCAGGATGAGAATTACTAAAACCTTCAAACATAATGTCAAATACACATTCAATATCACATCCTCATGGTTATCCCAAAGCCAGCCAAAAGTAGAGTCTACAGGTCAGTTTGTATATTGATATAACAAGGTAAATAGTATTGGTCATGATTTTGGCATGAGGTTATTTAGGAATGAAACAGTACAGTAACATGACAATCACCACAGCGTACTTGGGGTGGTGAAGAACAAGAATCTGTTGGAGTTTGCAGAAAACAATTTGATTGCCTTTTTTAATTTTTTATTTTAATCTTTTTTTTATTATTATTTTATTTATTTATTTATGTATTTTTTTAATATGTCTGTACAGCAATGCAAGTAGCATTGGTCAGGACTTTGGTAAGCAATTATTAAAAATTATACAGTAAAGTAACATGGAAATCACCACAGTGGTACTTGGGGAGATGAAAAACAAGAATTTGGTGAAGAGTTTGCAGAAAACGATTATTATTATTATTATTTATTATTATTATTATTATTATTTATAATTTTTAAAATTCACTTTCAACATCAAGTGTCTCAGGCCAAAACATGCATAAAACATTTTAAAAAAACATTTTACAAACCCACTGCAAATGTTTTACTGAAAGTTTAATACATTAAATACAATTAAACAATAAAATGCCATGAAATAAGAAGTGCATGTTTTAATTAACCATTATTGTCGATTAATTGACCGTCCGACCTACCGACAGAATACAGTACAGTACAGTACAGAAGACAATGGCTGCTGCTGCTGCTGCATGATGTAACCCGTTATGACAAACCATTCCTAACACTGTCCCTACTAGACACGCCTATCTGACAGCTTCTGTTGTGCCCACGAAGCATCCTACGCATGTTTGGTACTATTTTACTGAAAACATGTTTTAACCGCAAATTTCGGTTAGCACAAATCGTTAGAACACAGAAAGAAAGATATTAAGCCTAAATGTCTTACCATGGTCGAGCAAACAGCAGAACAATAAGGGCGAAATAAAGAGCAGCTTCATTTTCATTAGGTTTTCTAAAAAATAAATAAATAAATAAAATGCAGATGTTGAAACAAAGTGCTATGTTATTTCTTTTCAGAAACCCCGAGGCTATTGTCTCTCTTCTTCTTCTTGTTTTACAGCGGTTGGTATCCAGTGTGCTGGTGCATTAAGAACCCGTTGTGCCACGAATGAAAGTGAAAGTATAACTTGAGAGGATCCATGCGCACTGCAGCGCGATGTATGAGACGTGTTGTCATGTTCTTTAATCTGCATTAGTGCTGTTTGTTATTTAGTACGTAATTGTTTTCGGCTAAAATTTTAAAGGCTTTTGAGCAAAACAGATCTTAATGTAGTAGTTTACCATCTTCTCTCTGTCTCTCTCTCTCTCTCTCTCTCTCTCGGTGGCTGCTGTGTTTCTTAAATTAATACAAGCAAAGCATGCTGGTAAATAAATAAATAATTAAATAAATGTAGCCTGACTAAAGATTAAAGATTCACCGTACATTTCAGAAATATAGGTGGATGGAAGATAAAAAAAAAAAAAAAAACCTTGATTGGGTCAAAAAATTATTATTTTAATGTGATGCTCATTTTTAATGGGTCATATAAGGGTGTTCTTGTAGTTCAGTGGTAGAGCATTGCGTTAGCAGCACAAAGGTTGTGGGCTTGATTCCCAGGGGACACATGTTAGGTAAAAAATGTTAGCCTGAATGCACTGTAAGTTGCTTTGGATAAAGCGTCTGCTAAATGTGTAAATGTAAATATGATGCGATTTAAATTTTTAATTTCAGTCTCAAATCCAGAGATATTCTTTATAAAAGTTTAGGGTCAACCACACCCCTTAAAACAGCTCGTCTAGCGCCCGCATCTCTAGGTCACTATATGGGAAGATTTGCATAACAAGCGCCAGATGTTCACACAAAGAAAGAAGTTTATTCTCTCTGTTGCGCAGCTGCCATGTTGTGAAGTCGCTGTGTGTTTCGTTGACACGCCTAGAAATCAGTGGTTAAGTTGTATTAACAACACTGTTCCAGAACAGTCCAACCCAAATATTCAGACGTGTGCAGCGATTTTATGGAGGATGAGGACTGTTTCCTGAACCAGTAGCCTGCAATGTGTCTGTGGCACAAAGGCTGTTTCTATAAAGTTGGGCAGTTCAAACTTTGCAAGGACAGTCTGGTGCTTCTGACTCACAGCCTGTAGATCGTTTTTATGTTTAAATAATTTGCAATGATGATTCAAGCGTGAGTTTTAGCAGTAGAGTAGGCTTGTTGTTTCTCAGATCACAAATGCAGACATAGTTTTCTGTTAGCATGCGGTATGCAAGCAACACGTTAAAAAAACAGTATAAGTCATTATAATCAGTAATTATGTCCCCAGTGGAAGCAACAAATGCCTCGTTTGTAATGGGGTTTATTGGTTTTGTCTCATCTAGTGATGTCTGGATCGTGAACGAATCTTTCTATTTAACTGGATCTTCTTAGTGAACCGGTCGAACCAGTTCACCAAATCGAACTGAATCGATTGAAATGGGTCACATCTCCAGTACGCATCGAATCCACAAATAACTTAAGTTATTCGGTTTATAACGTGTCTTACACTCCCTCTGCGTGAAATAAACCAATATCCGAAGTTATTCAGTTACTCCTAACAGTACATTGACTGAACTGCTAATAGAGAAACAATGATAGGATGTGCACAAGCAGAGCAAGTGAACTGAGTATCAAGCTGCTGGCCTGGGAGATGGCATCACAGTAAGGGGCTTAACATTTCGTCCGCAGCTTGAGGCATTCGCCAATCACAACGAACTGAATAGCTGGCCAATCAGAGCACACCTCGCTTCAGAAGCGATGAGCTTTGTAAAATCTATGTGTTTCAGAAAGGTGGGACATAGAGGAGAAACAATAATGTATATTATATGGAAAATAATGTGTTTTTGAACCTTAAACCACATAAACACCAAATACACCAAATAATGATCTTTTAGCAGCATTTAACAAACACATTCTTAGTTTCTGTGTAGTATTGCATTTGGCTGTCAATCAGTGTGGTTTATCAGTGATGCATGATGGGTAAAAATCCAGTTTGACCAATGACTCTTCTTTGTTTTTAGGTTTGATGGATTGATTCAGTAGCAGCTTAATTTCACTGTAAATCAGTTTTATCTAGACAGGAAGTCAGGCGGTGAGTTCATAACACAACAACTGAACACAAATGGTTTGTTTAAAATCCTATGCAAGCAGTTATAACAATAAACAAATTTACACCATACTTTAGTCATCATGATATTTGATTTTTTTTATTTTTTTTAGAAACAGCAGCTGAAACAGCATCATAGCTCTCAGATGCATTTTTAGCATTTGAAAGCATCAGTAATGGGGCTAATATATATGACTGGATGAGAAGATAAAGTTGAACTACCAAATGAAAAATGAACAACATTTCAAAGACAGTGATACTGGTCTAAAGCTGGAAAGCTCTGGGACGCTTGAGGACACTGGCTGCAGCAACCAAGCTTTCTCTTGTACACTCACTGAAGCTAAGCAGGGCTGAGTCGGGTCAGAACCTGGATGGGAGATGTCCTGGGAAGACCAGGTTGCTGCTGGAAGAGTTGTTAGTGAGGCCAGCAGAGGGAGCTCATCCTGTGCTCTGAGTGGCTCCTAATAAACCATACTGTAAAAGGCACCTGGTGGTGTAGTTAATATGAACCCCAGAGTCTTTCTCAGAAAGATTAGGGTGTAACCCTGGTGTAAAACAGTCCCTAGATCACCCACCACCCAAACCACTGCAAGCAGTTAGTTAAACATCACAAGTGACATAGTACTTATTTAATTCTTCAGTCTGTGCCTTTCACTTGAAACTATGATTGCTTGGTTCAATAAAAACACTGTGTTCAGTTATACAGTTCATATGTGTAAAACTTGAGTAAGTTCAGCTAATGTGTCCTTACACCACACTAGAGGTGCATTGGTTAAAACAAATGAACACTTGGTTTTAGGTTTAAAGGCAAAGTGTCATGGACATGCATGTGCAACTTCATGATCACCACAAAACCTGCATCCTTTACTCACTCCTGCTCAAAGCATATGCAGGTGTGTTCATGCAACCAAGTAGTGATCACAGCATATTTTCATAGACTCTAGTCCCTCCTGAATATTATTCTTTCAACCCTGGAAAACTGATTCATCACTAAAAGATTTAAAAGTTATCTTATGTTCTTCTTCTTCTTTGTTATAACTATAACCACCAAATGTTTTTTTTTTTTTTTTTTTTTGTGACACTGAGTGTATATATTGTTGTTGTTACATTATAAAGTGAAGATATAGCCTACATCTCTTTTTATAAAACCCTTTTGGCATAAAGATAGCATAAAATTAGTCTGGAACCCTAAGGTTCTGTATAAACTGAACTTCTGCATGAATGTTTGCATGAATGCACCTGCATATGCTTCAAGGAGGAATATGATAATTCAGTTTCTCATCTTGGTGTGTTGTTACCACAGACTTAAGCAGGACAGGAAGAAGCCCTCTCCTACAAATCTAAATACATACGCTCAATGCCCAATCTCATGCACCAGATGCTTTGTGAGCCAAAAGATCAAACCACATTTCTTAAGAAAACCAACCGCAGCAGGTTTCAGTTTGATTCAGAGGCTGAGCTGTGAGTGCCGGTGTATATTTCAGTAAACCTGCTCATGTGAGATGAGAGACATTGTAAACTGTAAAAGTGACAACCTGCAATTGTTACTTAAAAGAGCTATTTTCACCTGATTTAACCCTGATTTAAAATGAGGTTGTTTGTATAAATGAATGCATGTACTGTAAGTTTATTCAATGATCTTACTTTTTTTTTTTTTACTTGAATAAACTCTGTAATACCGTGTTGCCATTTTTAGGTTACTTTTTTTCAGTGTACTTTGATCATTCTATACCCAAAATCTGAGAAAATATATATATATATATATATATATATATATATATATATATATATATATATATATATATATATATATATATATATATATACAACACACAAACAAAATCACTAGAGTTTTAAAATCATTAGAGTTAGGCTTTATTTGACCATGAAATGTAGTTAATAAAAAAAAAAAACAATACTCTATACATTTAGCTATTAACTTTGTCAGACAACAAATATAAAATGAAAATAAATATAAAATGTAACATTCAGTGTGTGTGTGTGTGTGTGTGAGAGAGAGAGAGAGAGAGAACGAGGAGGGTCAAACAGCCGAGGAGGATTCACACACAGTTCTGCTGTTTTTCGGCAGACAGACATTAGATCAGACTCTGAACTGTTAAAGAAAATGTTTCACATGTTTATTTTGTTCTGTATGTGCTGGTGGAGCCTGATTGGTAAGTTATTAATGTATTTTTATGCTTCGTTTTTGTTTTTTTCCTCCATTACACAATAATAAAGCTCTGCTACTGTTAGTACACTCTTAAAATAAAGGTGCTTCACAATGTCATAGAATAACTTTTCTTGTCTAAATGGTTCCATAAAGATGATTTAACATCTGAAGAACCTTTCTGTTTCAAAAGGTTCTTTGTGGTGAAAGAAGGTTCTTCAGATTATGAAAAGTAAGAAAGAGATGGTTCTTTAAAGAACCTTTGACTGAATGGCTCTTTGTGGAACCAAAAATGGTGCTTCTATGGAATCACTGTGAAAACCTTTAAGCACCTTTATTTTTAGAAGTGTATATTGTTACAGTAAATTAGTGTATTTTCATCTGCTGTGTTCGGATCATTTCTGTCTCTGCTGATGTTCTTCAATTCACATTTAAAACTATTACAAACTGGTTATTATTATCAGGAGACTTAATCTGTGACAAAACATCTTTTAATATTTTCAGGTGTGTTTGGTGAGACAGTGTCCGTGATGGAGGGAGATTCTGTCACTCTAAACACTGATCTTTCTGAAATATATGAGGACTGACGAAATACTGTGGAATTTTGGAGCTGAAAAGTTTATTTTAGCTAAAATAAATAGAGGGACTGGAATCTTCACCATATTTGATGATGTTCTTGATGGGAAACTCAAAGAAAGACTGAAACTGAACAAACAGACTGGATCTCTGACCATCACAAACATCACAACTCAACATACTGGACTCTATAAACAAGAGATACATGGGAGAAACTGACATCAAAAACATTCAGTGTTTCTGTCTATGGTGAGGAGAGATTGTGTTTCAAACATTCACATTTTATTAACAGAATATTTTAGATTAATACTACTTTTTGGAATAATGTTAATAATACAAGAATGAATTTTACACATTTGTCTTCCTCGGATGAAAAAAAAAAGAAAGAAAACTCCCAAAAATAAATACTTAAATATACAGTTATGGTGAGGCACTTGGAAGTTAATGGTGTTTATATTTGGAGCATATAAAAGTAAAATGTGAAGCTTATGATTTAATAAAACACTTACATTAATTGTTCTCTTAAAACATGTATTATTTGAACTGTGAAGCTGTCTAAATTATATTTTTTACAGTTAGGGTTTTATGGTTCTAAAACTTATCAATGTGACAAAGTTGTAAAATTAGATATAACTTTACACAGAATAGGTTAGTAAGTGATTTTTAACACTAAAATCGTGTTAAAATATATTGTTCAATTCTTGTGGCTTTGGTATTGAAACAATAAGCTTTATGTTTATATTTTTCTGTTTATGTTTCACTGCCATTGTGAGCACCTTACTGTAAACCAGAGTTCTTATTTATTTATTTATTTATTTAAGGGAACATTCTCATATTTTGCAGCTCATCTACCTGTTCCTAACATTACCAGAGACTGTTCTTCATCATCATCATCATCATCATCGCATCATCATATTGTTCATTGGTGTGTTCAGTGGTGAATGTGAGTCATGTGACTCTCTCCTGGTACAAAGGAAACAGTTTATTGTCCAGCATCAGTGTGTCTGATCTCAGCATCAGTCTCTCTCTACCTCTGAGGTGGAATATCAGGATAAAACAGCTACAGCTGTGTGCTCAACAATCCCATCAGCAACCAGACTCAACATCTCAACATTACTGAACTCTGTCACACATGTGCAGGTATGACATTAACATTTGTTTACTTTACACTATATCTCACAGTTATATAGTGCTGGTGTTTGATAGTGTTTGTTGTAGATCAGACAGACAGATTCAGTCACACTAACAGCTCGTTCTGTCCATTACAGATCAGGGTCTACCTTTATCTTATTTAGTGTTGATCTCTGTTCCTGCTGCTGTATCTCTGTTGATTGTTGCTGCAGTCGTGATCTTCTGGATCTACATGAAATATAGAAAACTGATCAAGAAGGCAAGTGTACAAATAAAACAATACTTTGAAAAATATTCCCTAAATTTTTGATTAATTTATGTCCCTAATTAACATTTAATAACAATTATTCTCACAATTCTTGTAGCTAACATCATCTAGTTCCTTTTTATAAAAGAAATGGGAACATAATAATATGTAGTTATTAGTTTGGCGTTTCTGTGGATTGCACTCATGTCAGAATGCATATCTATATCTATATAATTGCACTGGGCAGCTATCTTTACTCGTCACATTAGCACAAAACAGATTCTGCATTTCTCAAACTGAATCAAAACACAGGAAACATAGGAATGCAAATTTGCATTAATGTAATACAACTGTATTAAATTTACCTGTGTAAAGATGCACTGGTGTTCATCTCTATGATTGATGTTCCACTAAAAAAAAAACATTTCATCATACAAAGAATGCAAATGACTTCAATTCACTTCACCTCACAGTGTTAAACATTTAACTAATAGTTTGCAGTAACACTTTAGCTTTAACAGCCCGAGTAACATGTTTTGAAGAAGCAGATCTAGATGAGCGTATGTTGTTTTAATCCATCTATAATTGTTGTTGAAACAGTTGAGACTCATGAAGACGAGATAATTTACACTGAGCCAGTGTTCTTCAATAGAAATACACATAAATCGGTAAGATCATTTATTCCTGTGTCGTGTGTCTCTGTATGATTTCAGCAGTGAGTCCGATTTAGATCAGTGTGCACTTGTGTTTTTGTCAGTAATGATCCATCACACACACCAGCAAAATCCGATAATTATAAAAGCCTCCTTTTATTAGGCCAAATGTTATTTTATAATTTTGTAATTTTGTAACTAACATCCCTATATCTTGTGACCAACACTTTATAGTTTTATTTATTTTACTGTATTACCAATGCCATCCACTAGATTAGAAATACTTCTATATCTTGTTTTCACAAGTTTGAATAGCTATATATATATATATATATATATATATATATATATATATACATATATTATTATTATTATTATTATTATTATTATTATTATTATTATTATTCAAAATGACCATATTTGACAACGGCATTTTCATCTGCAAGATGAATTATCTGCAATATGTCTCTAAGACATTTTCTGTTAGATGTTGGCACCAGTTTACAAAAGCACACAAAGACGTCCCTTTATAATAACTAGATTTCCATCATTAACATCACTTACTAACATAAAAAAAGACACTATATATGCTATTAGAATTTTGTTTGGAGTTTTGTAGCCTGTCATTTTATAGAATAGAGATTCAATTTTGAAACTGAGTGAAAACTGTTAATGAAAAATAAATAAATACATAAATAAATCTTAATTATTCTTAATTCATATTTTTTCACACAAACACACACTACAAGTGATTTTGAATTTGTCACTATTTTATTTAAAATATTTTGATTTTAAATATGATTTAGATTTTTTCTTTTTTTGTCTTACAGAATAAGAAAGATAAAGAGGAAGAGCATGTGGACTATACACCTGTCGCCATGAGAAGAGAGGAAACTCATACAAATCCCTCTGAGTCTTAGTCTGTGGTTGAGTTTTGGAAGTGGTCAGCTTATTAACATGATTTCTGAAGGATCATGTGACACTGAAGACTGGAGTAAAACGCTGAAATTTCAGATTTAATTACAGGAATAAATTACATTTTACAATATGTTCACATAGAAAACAAGCTATTTTAAATTGTAATAATATTTCACAACAATACAGTTTTTTGCTGTATTTTTTTCATCAAATTAACACAGCCTTGATTATCAGAACAGACTTCTTAAAAAAAAAAAAAAAAAACTTCAAATAATTGACCAGTAGTGTTAATAATCAGGAAATCCCAGAAAGCATACAAAGTTAAAGAAAACAAAAAATACAAATGTTTCACGACTGATCATTTACAATATTTAAGCAGCTTACTAAAAAAAAAAATAATAATAATAATAAGAGAGAGAGAGAGATATTTCTTAAATTACAAAATCCATGTCCAGTTAGTAATGATGTAATATCCTAAAATGCTGTATATGTGTATATGACACTATTTTAGAAACACACTCACCAGACAAACCTTTCATTAAAAAATAAAATCAATGAATTTTCTTAAAACATTGTACATCACAATAATATGCTTTATTAAACTTAATGAAAATGACAAATGTTGCTTTGCTGCTTTTTTTTTTCAGTTAACATTTATTTTATTTCAAATAATGAAGTAATTTTAGTTTTGTTTGTAGTCTAATTTAATAACCCTGGTGCTACCAAAATACTTTTTTTAAAGACCTGCACAATTCAAATTAATACTGTATGAGCATATTAAATTGTAAAATGACTGCAACTACAACAACAAAAGTTCACATACAGGTTTTCATAAAAATAAAAAGCTTTCTAAAATGCTAAACTTTTTAACAAAAGGGATAAATCAAAATACCAATCATTACATCAAATTAAAACATAAATATATCTTAGTATCTTAATTGTTCAGATTTTTATAAAGCATTAGCAGCTTATTGTTGATTCAATGGTTCACATGTACAACTGTGTAAAATTATGGGTCATTTTCAAATTGTTCTGAACAGAAACAGCAGACGGCTGATTGAAAATGCAAATTCATTCTCTGACAGCAGGTGAGCTTTGCAATGGTGGAAATACAGCGGTTTCCCCAGACAATTGCCATTAGTGATACGCTTACATAAATGTTTATTGTAATTTATTGTAATATTATATTGTAATTTGATTATACTTGAAAGTCTAGTATCTGCACTAGCCCAATACATGTAAAATTGTATGCTATCTACTGATCCATTTTTAAACACATATTTGGTTCAATAATAATTGTACCAAAAGAAATAATGTTTTATTTAACATGTTGTAATAAAAGGGATTTTAACAAATATTACTAAAATATTTATTAAAATATTTATCTCTAACTTAGTCACCATTTATCATGTGTAATACTATCGTGTAACCACTAGATGGCGGTTTAGCTCTCTATATATAAATATATAAACATGGCTGTGTTCCCTATAATGGCTGGAAACTTTGATTCCCACATAATTAGTTACTTGAATTTGGATATATATTTAGACATTATTAAAGACATATTTATCAAAGTTTTTGCATTAGTCAAATCTGGACACAAAGAAAGCATTTTGGTACTCATTTTGCTTCATATAATAGCTTGATCAGTCACATGAAAGTAATCAGTGTTAAATACCATAAACAGAAACATGATCTGAAAAATGACAAATTCATATTTAAGTAGCTTTATTGGCATGGCAAAAATGTTTTACAAAGTATAGCATTCTGATATCATAGTGTCAAGCATTGTCACATAACATTATTTTGATTATAAAGTTTAACATCAGCTCAGTGGTGTAAGCAGATTATAAAAGTTCAATGTAAAGCCAAATCAAATAACGTTAACACTAGCTCACAATTAAGTATGAACACAGTTTATGAAAGGAGCATGTTTTAATTAAGTTGTTATATTTATTTATTTATTTTACTGTATGGTATCGTTAAAAGTACCATTCCTGCAGCAAGAACTATTTTGAACTAAATGAAGATGAATGTCTTGGTTAATGTCTTGGTCTTGGCGATGATGGTGTTTATTGAACCAATCAGATAAGAGTAAATGAAGAGTCAGCAGAGGCTCATTTGATTGGCTACAAGGAGAAGGTGGACCGCCTCCTCCCTCAGCTTGCAAATCTCAGTTAGTGAGAGAATCATGCCAAAATTGTAAAGCCAGAGAAAAGAAAGACGGAGCTGTACATATCGGATTATTTCAGGACCTTTTTGCCCCACATGCACAACAGGTCATTTAGACATTTGCAACAGTTTTTTTTTTTACACTTACAGATTGGTTCTACCGAGTCAATTTGTTTTGCAGTTCTTTAAACCATTGTTTCCGCTTGCAAATCACCGTTCACAGGCTTGCAGTGCTTTTGACTGTCTTTTGGTAAAAAACGCGTGCAAAAGTGTAAGCGCGAAAATGGAAATCAGAAGCATGCAGATCATATTTATTTTGTTTCAGCATGAAGCTGCAGTTTCACAATACATGAATTACACTTACAAGTAACAGTAAAATGCTGCAAATCAATTTTTCTTGCGCTTGAAACGCGATTTACACCTTTACAAAGCTTCTCTTAGCGATGCAAATTTAGTTTACGCTTACAGTCTTATGTACACTTCCAGAAATATTACCCTGCTGATGCAAATCTTTATGACGCCATTTTACCTCCACAGAAATCGTAATTAAGATTTTCTTAAAGTGAAAAAATCACTTGAATACATTTTTGTATTGTTTTAAGACTCTTTATGTCCTTAAATTACATACAACAATTTAAACATTGTTAAGGACCCATGGAAACACTGGTGAAGGTGAATCATCTCCATCACACAGTGATGATAACTCTTTAAGTGTACATTTATGTTACACCATGACACTAAAGGGGACATAGCATCCTGCTGATACACAAATGAATTCACACCACTGTTAATTTAGACAGTAATTTTACACAGTATATATTGCAATACGCATTGTTATGTATCATTTTTCTTATGGCCGAACGACAACACTTTACACAAATGACAATTAAAACCACCAGCAAAAAAAACAGCAACACTATTCCTGCTATAACTCCTGAAGGCAGACTTGAATCTGTAATGATAAAGACATTCAGTAATTATTACAAGAGATGATCTAATATTTAGCCTACATTCTTCTACTTTGGTCATCAGCTGTATAATGTTGATTAAACTGATAAATAGTGCCATCTGGTGTTCTTCTGAAGAACAGCTGCTAAAGCAGCATCATAACATGAAGCATTTACATTTACGCATTTAGCAGACAAAGCAACTTACAGTGCATTTAGGCTAACATTTTTACCTAACATGTGTTCCCTGGGAATCGAACCCACAACCTTTTGTGCTGCTAACGCAATGCTCTACCACTGAGCCACAAGAACACAGCAGCAGCATTTAGCATCAGCTGACTATAACACTAAACTGAAATGAAATTACACTCACCAATGACAGTAATGCTGAATCTCTTTATCGGATGATGCTGATGCTGTGAGACGGCGGATGCTGTGGACAATCTTTAGTTTATAGACTCCAGAGTCTGTGGTTCTGGTGTTCATGATGGTCAGAGATCCAGTCTGATGATCCAGCTTCAGTCTGTCTCTGAATCTCTCATCACACTGTTCATCTGTACAGATCTTACTCTGATCTCCAGTGATTTCAGCGATGTGAATGTCTTTAAAATACCATCTCACCAAATCCTTTGGGTTTGTTATTACTTGAGTGTCTAAAGTGACAGATGTTCCTTCCTTCACTGACTTTCTCTTCATTTCATCTCGCTCATCAGCAGGAAGATCTGGAACACAAACAAACAGCTGATTGTAGCTCTATGTTGATGAAAGAAATACTATAAATTCCACAGAGAACTGTAGATATGTGCTTTCACTCTGAAAAGCAATATCTGTCCACTTTTAATCTGAATTTGTATATATATCACCAATGTTATGAAGAAATTATTTGTCTGCATCTAAATTAAAATACAGGAGTATTTATACATCTATATATAATAGTTTTGAATATCAGTATTAGGGAGTGTGATACTGTATATGGTATATCGCCAACGATAATATCATAATTGTTTAAACTATATGTGATTTGACATTATCAAGTATATCACAAAAAAAAAACAATGAAAAAAAAAACATCAAGAGAGTGCACGCTTTCAGTGCATGATTTAGTCTATTAAAGGGTTAGTTCACACAAAAAATCAGTAGTCCATGTGACATCAGAGGGTCCGTTAGAATTTATTGAAGCATCGAAAATACATTTTGGTCCAAAAATAACAAAATTACGACTTTATTCAGCATTGTCTTCTTCCGGTCTGTTGTGAACTGTTCATGGCACTGCAGTGACGCTGCTGACGTAATGCACGCTTACGCCGCTGGTTGTTTTTGGCGATTAGGACATCCGCGACATGCACACTTACGCACTCATTTTAAAAAAATATAGCAATACCAAAATACAAACAATATAGAATAGCTTGAATACAGCGCATGCCTCCCTCAGACTGTAAACGGCTCGGCGCACTAAATAACATGTCAGCAGCGCTAGATCGCCTGCAGTGCCGCGAACGGGATTCACAACAGACCCGAAGAGAAGACAATGCTGAATAAAGTCGTAATTTTGTTATTTTTGGACCAAAATGTATTTTCTGTGTTAAACTGTGTTCTGAAGATGAACGGAGGTCTTACGGGTTTGGAACGCACATGAGGGTGAGTCATTAATGACATAACTTTGATTTTTGGGTGAACTAACCCTTTAAAATACATTTAGAATTCAACCAAAATTCAAGATATAGGGACAGAAAAGTATGACTATGAGATATGAAAATATGACTTTCATATTTATATCATCTGATTCTTATATAGTTAATGTATCACAAAGAGAGACATTTTTTCTCCAAATATCAGCACCGACTGCAAATGTAATGTTGATTTGATGAACAGTTCAATAAACAAGTAGTGACTTACTTTTAACTGACTTACATTTTAGACACAACAGTTCTTGTTTTGCTGTATTTTGACAACAACATAGTTCCAAACAAGCCACAGCAGAACTGTTTGCATCTCTGAGCAACACAGTGTTCCGTACTGAATCAATCAGCCGCTTGAACGAATTGATTGAATGAATGACTCACTCATGCAGTAATTTACTGCCACCTACTGGCTATCTTCAGTTTATATTTAAAATATATTTTGCCTTAAGTTTAATTAGTTAATTTCTAACTTAAAAGTTAAACTCCTGCAAACCAATCACCTCACAGAATACTAAAAATATTAAAAGCTTTGGTCAGCTGTACACGGTAGTCCTACACCTCCACAATATTTTGCTGAGTGTGTTTTTGTACCAGCACAATAGCGTCTGCAAAATAGTCTAATTATCGTTACCAACAAAATTCCAGAAAATACTGTCATTGTCATTATCGCACACCCCTATAGTCGATACTATGATAAACGCAATAATAATGCTTTGATTCAAGCATATTTAACCTGCTATGAAATGTTAAATGACTCACCATAAACAGCAACATGGAAGATCTTTTGAATAATTTTAAGCTGCTTATCAGTAGTTTATAATATCCAGAGTCAGTGGTTCTGGTGTTTGTGATGGTCAGAGATCCAGTCTGATGATCCAGCTTCAGTCTGTCTCTGAATCTCTCTTTGCACTCATCATCTGTACAGATCTTACTCTGATCTCCAGTGATTTGAGCGATACGAAAGTCATTCAAATACCATCTCATTGTGTCCTGATGGTTGTTTTCAACACCAGTGTGTAGAGTGACTGAATATCCCTCCATCACTGACACTGACACTCCATCGGTCTCAACACCAGACACACCTGAAAAAGAAATAAATAGTTAATTAAATTGAACAACAAACAACAAAAATTGTATGAAAATTGTATCACTTTGACATTCTTGTAAAGGTGATAGATTATCTCAATCTAATTTCAAACTATGTTATAATCTATTATACTATATTACATAGACAACAGTTCTTTCTGGTCCTCGAATCTGATTGGCTGACACAATATCTCCACAGGAACCGCTTTCATCATTTGTATCACTCTGCTTCAGTATTTCTCACAGGAAGTGTCAAGGTGGACGCTCGAACCCACTGTCATTTTAGAACTACTACTCTTGTTGTGTCACCGAATGTAGTTTTAAGAATCTTTTAGGCAAGAATGTAGCAATAAGGATAAAGTCTATTTGAAAATTTGATTCGCTTTTCAGAGATATAGTCTCTATAGTGGTTGAACATGAGACAAAAGCATTTCAACAACATCTTGTAAATTGCAGCCAACAAATGCACTGAGCAGTGGGATCATCAGAAATAACCCTTAACAATGTGCACCGACTGACTAAATTACACTCACCGGTGACAGTAATACTGAATCGCTAATACTGATGATGCTGTGGTGAGGGTGGATGCGGATGTTGATCTGTAGTTTATAAAGTCCAGCGCCTGTGGAGTTGATGTTTGTGATGGTCAGAGATCCAGTCTGATTGTTCAGCTTCAGTCTGTCTCTGAATCTCTCTTTACACTGTTCATCTGTACAGATATCACTCTGCTCTCCAGTGATTTCGCGATGAAATCATCATTAAAAACCATCTCATCGAAACATTTGGATTTTTACTAGACCAGGATCTAAAGTGACAGATTCTCCTCCATCGCTGACTTGGTATTTGTTTGATCTGTTTCTGTACCAGACACATCTGAAACAAAACCAACAGCTGACTGCAGGATCTTTTGGAAACTAAACAGTCCAAAAACAGATGAGAATGAGTAGAGTGCACACTCTGGACCATCTTGCCAAGTTTGGGGTCTCTGCATTTACAGTCTCTGATGCCCACACACTTTTAGAGCAGAGAAATAATGAAGACAAAAAATTGAACCAAAGCAATAAAGTTTTTAAGCACTTTTGGTGCTTGGACCCTGAAAAAGAAAAAAAAGTGATTTAGTCATATTTAACATGCTTTGTTACATGACTCACCAATAACAGTAACATTGAAGATCTTTGAATGATTCTTTGCTGACTGCATGAAGTTGGAAAACTCCAGAGTCTGTAGTTCTGATGTTTGTGATGATGAGATCACCCGCCTGATTGTCCAGCTTCAGTCTGTCTCTGAATCTCTCTTTACACTGAACATCTGTACAGATCTTACTCTGATCTCCAGTGATTTTAGCGACGCGGTGTCATTAAAATACCATGTCATTTCTCTTGTTGGTTTGTTTTAACACCAGTGTGTAGAGTGACTGAATCTCCTCCATCAGTGACACTTCATCTCTATCATCATCATCATCATCAACATCAACAACATCATTACCTGAAAAGAAATGAACAAATATTTACAAATCACTGCTGGAAGAGAGGGATACGAATATGCAAAAGGACAGTGCTGTACTTTTTATATATAACGATAATAATGATTAAAGGTAGAGAAATATTTTGATTTATAATGTAATACGTGCAAACAAACCGCAGAAGAACATCACAGATTTACACATCCACACATCAGAAGGGGTTAAATTGGGATTTGTTATGTGCGGGACTCTGTGGTTTTGAGGGGTGCACATTTATGCAAAGCCTACAAAATCTTATATTAACTGACAAACTGTGAAAATTAACAAGTTCGAGAGCCCGCCGTAATGAACACTAAAATGCAGATCAAAATCATTCTAGATGCTGGCAGTGTGCAAAGCTACATCTAGGGTTGACACCGTCCCTTAAAATACGGAATCGTCCCGTATTTAAAGGTAAATGATCAAATCAATACGGGACGCGATTTGTCCCGTATTTTACAAACGCCAACATATAGTTGAATAAACAAAAAGTATATTGTACTGTTTATAGTACTAATAGCAGTTATAATTAAATCAGTTTCATACGAGGTATTAGAGAAGCTCATTTGTGCGTGATTCCATTTTGGCATCTTTGTTTTCATAGAGACGGAGTCTCCAGAACGCGCGCCGTTAAAGCCATTTCATGCGCTAAACCAGCGCGGTTTAAAACATCTAGAGCTCACTCACATCCGCCCTTTGAACACAAGAGACGTAGGGATGAATAGGAAAGTTATCAGTGTGTCTATCCTGTAACTAATGATGAACGTGCAGTTTGCAGAGAAGCATTTCAGTTGTTCACGTTGGACTGTCTGATTTAAAGGGATAGTTCACCCAAAAATGAAAATTTTGTCATCGTTTACACACCCACAAGTTGTTCCAAACCTTAATAAATTCTTTCTTCTGTTGAACATAAAAGAAGATACTTTGAAGAATGTGGGTAACCAAAGAGTTTCTGTTCCCCAAGGACTCTGTTAGTATTTTATTTTATTTTTATTTATTTTTTCTTGAAGTTACTGAGGACCAGAAGCTGTTTGTTACCCACATTCTTCAAAGTATCTTCTTCGTGTTCAACAGAAGAAAGAACTTTAAGCAGGTTTAGAACAGCCTGGGTAAATTATGATTTATATAATTTTATTTTTGGGTGAACCATACATTTAAAGTGACAGACACATCTGTGCTTCAAGGTATAGGCCTATTGTTTTATTAAAATTGGGATAGTCTGTAAATATAATATTCCATACATTATCAGAGCATGGTAGACATAATTATTATATTTTTAGACATTATTAGACAGATAAATTAATAGATTCTAATTCATGTTAGACCCTATTTATTAATTTATCATTTATATTAATCATAAATATATACAAAATGTCATATACATTTTTACAAATTACTATTTAGTATTTAGATAAAATGGGATGAATAAATGGGTGTCCCTTATTTTGCCTCTCTGAATTTGGCAACCCTAGCTACATCTGTCCACAGGATTTTAAAATCAAATATAAGACTTTTAAGATATTTTTAAGACCTACAAAAATTAATTTAAAAACTAATACAATATGACCTGGATACCATATGACCATATGAAACAGCAATAATACAGTTCTGTCTAGTGACTTTTGGCTCTCTAGCGGTTAATAAACAGAACTGCACGCCTCTTGCGGAAGAACACTGTAGTAGCCGAAGCTACTTCTCTTTTCTATGAGCACGCAGGTCCCTGTGTTACTCCGCAGCGGTATCTACCCGAACCAGTCTAAAATAGTCCGAATATAAAACTTATCATAGGTGTACCGAAGCGATTCAGGATAAGCCAAAAACAAGGTTTGGAAAATGGTTTCATGATGTACTACGTATTATATACATTTTGTAAGTTATGAACACAAAAAAGTTACGGACTACGCAGCTTTAATTAGATCTGACACAAAATGAAACTAAGCCAGCTTAGCTATTATCGTTTACGGAAAGACAAGTTTAAACGACTCACCAGGATCGAAACATAGACACAATATGAGCCAAACAAAAACGCCCTTCATTTTAAACACTTTTTCCGTTGAAAAATGAGTGCCGATTTTGTGCCCATTTTGGCATATAACGTAAGCTCAACTCGTCCAAAACCAAGAGTGAAAGAGAAAGTTCTTTCGACGCCAAAACAGAGGCCTGTGTCGAAAACAAGTCAGTGACGTCACTTGCCGCTGACACCGCTCGTGGGTGATGTTGGATGAAATTCTGGTCATGTCACTACATTTAGAAGCTTTGGGATGATATTAATGCGTTTGTCAAGTGTAAGATTTTGACAGGCTTCTCAGAACATATGAGAAACTTTATATTTGGTTTTACGACTCAGACCCACAAACGAAAATATCTTTTTTTTTTTTTTTGTTATTTTTTTTTTCCCTAAGTAAATTTCACATTCACAAATGCAAATTTTCCAGCTGTAAACCTGTCTTCTCTGTCTTCCTAAAAGAAATGGAAAAATATTTGAATGTAATTTCAGTATCTACTAATAAGAAAGTTATAAGGACTGTAAGGATCTTTCATGTGATCATGTTTACATGATGACCTCTTATTTTATTTTTTATTTTAATTCCTTTTGTGATTTGTTTCCTTTTATTTTGTGGTTGATATTATGTGATGTATGATTATTCTTTTGTATGTTTCCGTTCTCTGCAATAATAATAATGATAATAATAATAATAATAATAAAGATGTTGGATGAAAAGCAGCACAAAAGCTGTATATTTAGTATACATATATAAGTATGTTTACCATTCCACCCTTTACTAATTGTATTTATTTTGTATTAGGTTTATTACATAGCGTGCGCGTGCACGGTGAAACCACTATAGAATATAGTTTCGCGTCCCTGTTATGCTTTTATATTGTTACATTCTAAAATGATGTGTTTTACTGTGGCTCCCTCTGGTGGACATCATCAGTATTAAGGGCGTTCACTCTTTTCTTCAACATTAAATGATGTGCTATCGAAAATTAGTGTCAGTTCATGCTGTATCTCGTTCAGATCATGCATCTAAAGCATAAAGCACCTGATTCAAGTTTTGAAAGCAAGACTGAGACAATGAGACATTGCATGTTTCCATTTGAGGGTCAGTGGTTGCTTCCAAAAGATCATTGGACTGGCTATGATTTAAGTGTGACTGATTCTATTATTTTTATAAATGATGAGGTGAAAGCTGAGTGTAGCAATTCAGAGCAGAATAAACCTTTGACAGCTGACATAGAAGTTTTATTTCTCTGCATCATTACTGTAATAATTGCATACTGTATATGGGGTTTTGACATGCAGTTACTGCTTTTGCTTTCCCATGATTTGAGGGGTAATGTCTGGTTTCTGATGACCTTCTCAAGAGTTTCTGACACCATGACATGCCATGTTTATTTCCATTAAAATAACAACCAAATGAACGTGCACTTTCTCTGCACAAGATGTCAATAAATGCATCGCACCTGATCCACAAATGCACGGATTCCTTTTGCATGAGCAATTTATGATATATTAATGCTGAACAAAACATTTTTATTCACAAACATGTCTGTATTTGTTCAAATCGCTGCACAATCATTTAATCCAATTCCACAGACTCAATTTGAAAGGCATCTGTTTGTGGTTAGTAAGATACATGCATAAAATGTATGCAGTACATGGATAATTTTGCATGCATCTATTAATCATTTAGAGTAATATCATCCCATAGTAGAATGTGTGTTGATGTTTGTGTTCAGTGAAATTAGAAAGAGAGACATCACTGCCCCTGGAACTGGCTGCCCACTAACAAAAAAAAATACTGTTGTCAATGGCACCAAGGATTCTGGGGTAGACGAGCCTGCAAGTGTCCATCTTTATAGCCTTCATTACCTGTGAAATGAAAGGCACATTTGACTAACAATTGAATTGCCATGCCTCAGTGATGCAATCACCCTTCAGAGGATGCAGCCTTTAAATTTGGGATGCAGCTAATTATAAATATCTCCGTTTCTGTCTGTCTTTGTTTTTGCAAAAAAATAAATAAATAAATAAATAAATAAAAGAAAGAAAGAAAAGAAAAGAAAAAGAAAGTAAAAAAATCAGAAAGTCAATAATGAATACAAAGAATAATATGAATACAAAATAGCAATCTGAGTGGTTTTAATTAGTTTTTCACATAAATATGGCAACCACAGTTTGACAGTGTAAAGTCTACCAATGAAACACAGCTGTGAAAAAGATTTATACATGTAATTTTAAACATAACATGGTTTGTTGTAATTTAAGAAGCTGTCTTACAGTCTACTAATTACACTTGAGCAAACGCAGAAAAAATGATTATCTTTGAAGAACAGCTTTCTTTCAAGGTCTGCATGTCTTCATGCATGTTTCTGTGTATAATTGTGCTTAACATGCAAGATTCAGCTGTAGGTTAATGCAAATTTAAGTTTTGAATGTGCAAAATAGATGAGGGAAGAAAGATGCAAATGCTTTTTTCTGCCTGCCTGTAATCCTCAATAAAACTTCTCTTCTACCATTAAACTTGTCTGATTGATTGCCTTAACACCACTTTGAAAATAAATATCCATGAACTTAAACTTTTGTCTTCATACTGCATAACCAGTACTGGAAGTTACTTTTAAAAGTAATGCATTATAATATTGCATTACTCCCTAAAAGTAATTGAGTTTCTACTTATTTTGGAAAGTAATGCATTATGTTACTTGTGTTACTCATCTGTGGCTTCCATGTTTGCTTTTAATATAAAAAAGGTATATATGTATTTATGTATTTATGTTTTGTAAAATTAAGAGCCTTCTACACCAAAAGTGAAATGATTAAACCTCAGGCTAAAAAAAAGAATGTAAATCCACATATGTACAATAAAGGGCAAAGCTCAAACGAACCTTTCTATAGGACAGAGAAGAAAGTTCAACACTCTTCACCAATTAAAAAAAAAAAAAATGATTAAACACAAATGATTAAATTTGATCTTTGAAGGTCATCAGCAAAGACACTGATAATAAAATGGGTCAAATACATAAAGAATATCTGTGTTATTTAACATATTTAATTATTGAAGGTTTGTGCCATATTCTGAGTTTCTATTTCATTGATTTTATTTATTTTGAAGAATACTGAATCTGTTTCTGTGCAAGTGAGATGAGTAAATACATATATTAATATTAAGTCCAGAACTACAGTAAGCATCATGTTTACATAGTGCACACAACACCTCTGCAGAAGAGCTGTCAGTAAATAAAATAATAATAATAAAAAAACTGGTGTTAATTATATGTAAAAGGACTCAGATATTTGCTTGTTAATTAAAAAGTAGTGCATTACTTTAATAGTTACTGATTATGTAACTTACAGTACTTATTACTTGTAATGGTTACCCCCAACACTGTTGGTTACTTTTATATTACATAAGTTGCTATCTACTACATATCATACAATGTAAAACAAATAACAACCACAAGGGTGAGTAAGGCCATCACAAGCAACTTGTGTACTAAATAACCTGGGAAAAACAAAAAAAATAAAAAAAAAGAGAAAAGGCTAAATTAATGAACCACCCTATCACCCTAAATCTATATAGAAAACTACTGTTTCATTGTTATCTTAGTCAATGGTTATGACAAAACACACAAAAATATTTTAGAGACACAAAGATTCCAGCAATTATAAGTTAATAATTTGTTTTAATAATGTTAATCGCAAAAAAAATTCAAAGATCAAGTTCATTTCCTTGATCCATAAAAGAAAATTACATTACTGGTTTTACTTTAAGGCACTTTTAGTGTTTACTAAAATAAAGGTAAGGAACACAGAAAGGCAAATATCTTAAAATATTCTGCCTAGAGTGCAAACACAGTATTTAAAAAACAGTGTACTAAAATGCCTTTAGTGTTAAGAAAAAAAAGAAAAGAAAAAATGTCCACTTCTTATTTATGAATACAGTAAACTCTGTGGTACAGTTTTTAGTGAAGAGATTAGCATATTACCTTTACATGTAAATTAGTTTCCTGAAAATATTTACCATAAATTAAAATCAGATTAATATCTATTGAGGCCATTTACTGTACAAGTTTCACTTTTGAATGGAATTAGTGAAAAAATCAACTTTTGATGATATTCTAATTATATGACCAGCACCAGTATAAGGATATTGCACTTTTTTTTTTTTTTTGTATAAGTGGGGAACATTTAACTGTTCATGAGATAGATTGCCTGGGAAGAAACTGTTCTTGTGCCTGACTGTCCTGGTATTTGCGACTCTGAAGCCGCCAGATGGCAAAAGTTCAAAGATGGGGTAACTTGGATGGGGTAACTTGATTTTCTGAGCCATTTTCCTCACTCTGGATGTATACAGTTCTTGAAGGGTGGGCAGGGGAGCACCAATAATCCTTTCAGCAGTCTGAACCGTTCTCTGTAGTCTTCTGATGTCTGATTTTGTAGCTGAACCAAACCAGACAGTTATTGAAGTGCACAGGACAGGCTCAATGACGGCTGAGTAGAACTGTTTCTGCAGCTCCTGTGGCAGGTTAAACTTCCTCAGCTGGCTAAGGAAGTACAACCTTGTTGGGCCTTTTAACAACGGAGTCAATGTGATTGTCCCACTTCAGGTCCTGAGAGATGGTGGTTCCCAGGAATCTGAATGACTCCACTGCAGCCACAGTTCTGTTCATGATGGTGAGTGGGGAGTGCAGGGGGTTTCTTCTGAAGTCCACGATCATCTCCACTGTTTTGAGAGTGTTCAGCTCCAGGTTGTTAAGACTGCACCAGACAGCCAGCTGCTCAACCTCCTGTCAGTAAGCAGACTGCCACCGTCCTGAATGAGGCAGATGAGTGTGGTGTCGCTGCAAACTTCAGGAGCTTGACAGAGGGGTCTTTAGAGGTGCAGTCGTTGTGACAGGGAGAAGAGCAGTGGGGAGAGAACACATCCCTGAGGGGCACCAGTGCTGGTGGAGCAGCTGTTTGACATGAATTTCCCCAGTCTCACTAACTGTTGCATATCTGTCAGAAAGCTGTTGATCCACTGACAGATAGAGATAGGAACAGAGAGCTGGGTCAGTTTGGTCTGGAGGGCTGTTGGGATGATGGCGCTGAAAGCAACTAAAGTCCACAAACAGGATCCTCACATAAGTCCCTGTTTTGTCCAGATGTTGCAGGATGAAGTGCAATCCCATGTTGATTGCATCATCCACAGACCTGTTTGCAAACTGCAGGGGTCCAGTAAGGGTCTAGTGATGTCCTTTAGATAAGCTCAGAACCAGTTTTTCAAATGACTTCATGACGACAGATGATAGATCCACAGGTCTGTAGTCGTTAAGTCCTGTTATCTTGGGTTTCTTTGGAATGGGGATGATGGTGGAGCGTTGAAGCAGGACGGCACTTCACACAACTCCAGAGATCTGTTGAAGATCTGTGAAAAGATGGGGGCCAGCTGGTCAGCACAGATTTTCAGACAGGCTGGTGTAACGCCATCTGGGCCTGGTGCTTTTCTTCTTTTGTTCTTCCTGAAGACCATGGCACATCATCTTCACAGATTTGAAAAGCAGGAGGTGTGGAGAGAGGATTGAAGGAGGTGTTAACGGGTGTGTAGAGATGGTCAGAATGGGTGTTGGGGGTTTCAAATCTACAATAAAACTCATTCAGGTCGTTAGCAAGTCATTGATTTGCCTCAGTGCAGGGGATGGTGTCTTGTAGTTAGTGATGGCTCTCAGTCCTTTCCACACTGAAGTTGAGACGTTGGAAGTAAACTGGTCTTCCAACTTTTTAGTGTAGGTCCTTTTAACCGCTCAAATCTCTTTGTTCAGTGTGTTCCTGGCCTGATTGTACAAGACTCTGTCCCCATTTCTGTAGGCATCCTCTTTGGCCTGACGAAGGTGTCTGAGTTTTGCTGTAAACCATGGCTTAGCATTGTTGAATGTTAAATAAGTCCTGGTAGGAATGCATATATCCTCACAAAAACTAATATAGGATGTCACAGTCTCGGTGAGTTCATCCAGATCGGTGGTAGCAGCTTAAAAAACACTCCAATCAGTGAGCTCAAAACAAGCTTGTAAATCCTGCTCTGTTTGCTGGTTCATCTCTTCACAGTCCTTACTACAGGTTTAGCAGATTTAAGTTTCTGCTTTTAGGTCGGTATAAGAAGTGATCAGACAGTGATCAGAGAGCCCCAAAGCTGCTCGTGGAACAGAGTGATATGCATTCTTTATTGTGTTGTAACAGTGATCCAATATATATCCACCAGACACAGTAACATATATGTTACTGTCTCTGGTGGGACATGTAACATGCTGTCTATATTTTGGCAGTTCACGGGAGAGATTGACTTTATTAAAGTCCCAGAATGATTAAAACAGAGTCCGGTGTTGTTGTTCTGTCTCTGTGATCTGATCAGCGAGTTTCAGGCTGTCCGGTATGGCATCATTCAGCCAGGTTTCCATGAAGCACAGAGCAGCAGAGTGTGGAAATCCTTATTTGTCTGAGAGAGCAGAATGAGTTCATCTGTTTTGTTGGGTAGAGAGCAAGATTTGCCAGATGGATGCTAGGCAACGGCGTCAAACTCAAGCGCTTCCTGAGTCTGACAAGCGCTCCAGCTCGCTTTCCCGTCTGCTGTCTGAATAATTGAAACCGTAAAAGATCTTGTGGTGTGTTCTGCAATGTTCAGAATTTCTTCCCTGGTGAAACTGATTGTGTTTGTTAAACAAAAACAGGAAAACAAACAAAAACAGTACAAACACTGGAGAGCCAAGCACTGAAGCAGCCATGTGAGAGACAAACTTGAAATTGAGGTACACGCCATTTCCAACATCTTTGAGATTTATCTAGACTTTATTTGGAGTAAAAATAGGTCTGTATTGTTTAGGTCAGGGGTGTCAAACTCAGCCCTGCACAGTTTAGATTCAACCCTTATTAAACACATCTAATCCAGCTAATCAAGTCATTTAAGCTTATTTGAAATCTACATGATATGTGTGCTGGAACTAAACTTTACATAACGGACTACTCCAAGAACTGAGTTAGACACCTGTGGTTTAAGTTATGGGAAGGCTTCTGCTTTCATATTGCATGTGACTTTTATTGTAAATGACTGCTTCTGTGTTCTGCAGTGGTGTCTAGCATTGAGATAGAATTTGTGGAGTCAGTGTCTGTGATTTTGGAAGATTCTGTCACTCTACAGTCGGAAGTGACAGAGCTATGACGTGATTGAGTGGAGGTTTAGAGGACATCGCATTGCAGGCTAAAGTTACTGAGGAATTCAGAGACAAACTGCAGCTGGACAATCAGACTGGAGATCTCAAGATCAGAAACATCAGAACTGCAGACTCTGGACTTTATGAACTTGATATCAACAGTGCCAGAGGGTCATCAAAAAGTCCTTCAATATCAGTGGTGAGTGTTTATGATATTTAGGTGGAGTTTCAGACTCAAGGTGAATGTGTTTGCTGACCGCCAGAAACATCTCTGTTCATTAGGTGTGCTTGATTTAGGCAGATGGCATGAAGGTTGTGTTGGTAATGGAGAGAGACCCTCAGGTCTATCTAAAATACAGAGAGAAGATCAGATAACCTGGATGTTTAAAGGCACGCCATAGCTGAAATAAATAAAACAGCTGGAATCTTCTCTACATATGATGATGTTCTTGATGAGAGATTCAGATACAGACTGCATCTGAACCATCAGACTGGATCGCTCATCATTACTAACGCCAAACCTAACATCTCTGGACTTTATGAAATCAACATCAGCAAGAGCAGCAGCAGATACACCACGAAAAAGACATTCAATGTTACTTCCATGGGTGAGTCGCTCAGTAGTGAAATGCATTGAATGTTATATTTGTGTTGCTATTGGTTTTAAATTCGCTTTTTGGGGAGTCATTGTATTTAGAAGAGAACGCTTGGGAGAATTACTTTTTGTAATGTGTCCTTTTATCATTGTTATCTCGGATAGCTGAACCATCAGGAAATTATGATGTTTAATTAAAGGTGCAGTATGTAAGTTTTTGATTCTACTAAAGCATAAAAAATACCATAATATGTTTGCAGATATTTAAGAAACATGCTTAGTTAACATACTCGCTTATCTGAAAAACAATGCTACAGTCAGTCATTCTCTTTGAAAATGTGCTCGGGCGGAATGTCTGTCTCTGTTTTGGTTTGTGAAAGCCGCCCACTCGCCAGTTTATCCAATTGTATTTTGCACCTGGTTGCCAGTTGGTGGAAACACAGCATATTCAATTTCATTCATCGCTCAAGTGCGATCGTCCTGTTTGTGTTGTCGGTCTGGCAAACTGCATGTGAGTCAAGTCTGAGGAGGAGGGGCGGGTGAAAAACCCTCTCCAATATTTTGAATTTGGACTGCAATACCTAGTTCAACCATTCGGTGTCAATCATACATACAGCACGTTAAATATAATTTGGTGGCTTCAGTAGTACTACTTAGCTTGTAATGTGTCTCCGTCGTGCAGGAAAGAGACATGATGACAAATTATCTCAAAACATTTGCATTCTCTTCCAAAAGCACTGAAAGAAATGTCCCATCAGGGCTTCAGAAAAAAAAAAAATAATAACCTTCCAGGTACAGTCACATTTACTCATTGCTCTGCAAAATTTTGATGGGAAAATCACTTCTTTCCAATATGGAATCCAGCAATATGGAGTTTCACGTCAGGGTAGAAATGTTTATTAAAAAAAAGTGACTCACTTTTAAGTTCATGTTCAAGAAAGCTCCTTGGCTCAAAAGTGATTTCTGTGTGAAATGTGTCTTCATGCTTGTTTAGCCTACGATTGACTACAGGCTAATAGACAGTGGACTTTTTTTGCATATTAAATTTTATGGAAATGTCGATAGCTCACCCAAAGATGAAAATTCTGTCATTACTCACCCTCATGTTGTTCCAAATGTGTAAGAACTTCATTCAACTTCAGAACACAAATTAAGATATTTTTGTTGAAACCGAGAGCTTTCTAGACAGCAATGCAACTGACACGCTGAAGACCCAGAAAAGTGGTGAGGACATTGTTAAAATAGTCCATGTGACATCAGTGGTTCAGCTGATGATGAAAGGTGGTTCATTTTATGAATCTACAGAATATTTTGTGCAAAGAAAACAAAAATAACGACTTTATTCAACAATTTCATCTTTTCCTGGTCAGTCTTCGCGAGTATCACAACGACTATTTTACACATATTTTAATGATGTCCTACCACCTTCTGGCCTTGAACGTGTCAGTTGTGTTGCTGTCTATGCAGGGTCAGAAGGTCTCGGATTTCATCAAAAATATATTTATTTTGTTCCAAAGATTAACAAAGGTCTTGCAGGTTTGGAATGACATGAAGGTGAGTAAATAAAGATATAATTTTCATTTTGGGGTAAACTATCCCTTTAAAATTAAGAAGAGTACATATCCTTTTTTCATGTGTTGCAGAGTCGAGTCGGTTCGCTTAGGATTCAATTCCTGGGAATGTATTGATAGCATTTGCTTAATTGCTGTCTGTGAAAGTTCTCCTGTGTTTTAATGTTGAGACAGAAGGAGAGAACAGGGTGTCTGCATGGAGGGGAATTCTGTCAGCACAATCTGGTGTTTCTGAAATACACAGAGATGACGTGATCATATGGAGGTCTGAGCATGGAGACTCTATCATAGCAAAAATCGATAGAGGGAAGGTCTTCACCACGCTGGATGGAGCTGATGGGAGATACAGCGCACACTGGAGCTGGACAGTAAGACCGGATCTCTGACCATCAGACACATCAGAACTGAACACGCTGGACTTTATCACCTGGATATCACCGCAACCGGCTACAATATTCAAGAGATTCTTTATTTCTGTCTGTTGTGAGTATTTGAAGTATTTTAATGTCGGCTAATAATAACCAGCGCTGTGAGAACAGTTGAGTGAACTTAATATTGCTGTATTATAAAACTGACAAAGAAAATAGAAATGTGCAAATGTCACTCAGTAATGCTGATAAAATTGATGATTGGTTCATCTTTTTCTCTTTACAGCATAGAATTGGTTTCGATATGTTATGGTCATAATTGTTATTGCTGTTTTGCTGTTGGTCGTGATTGGAGCTGTTGTTGTGATTCGTCACGTCCAAACACAAAATGGCAAGTATTACAAAAAGCTGATATATCAAGCGAGCATTTGGATTTACTATGTAACAGAGACTTTGAAGAAGAAAAATGTGATTTCAGCGTAAAACTATTTTAAATATGTGTTTAATTGGGCTCACTGCCATTAGGGAAATCCAGTATCAGGTAAGATGCTGTTTGCACTATTATGTTCAACATAATAAAATTGTGTTTTTGCTGACTCTGTTTTGATGAATTGAACGCTATTTTGGGGCTTTGTGACACTTTCCTTTCCAAACTGGAGCTCAGATTGTCAGTTTGGCCAAATTTAAAGAAACCCTCTAAGATCTTCCTCAAATGCAGACTTTTAGAGAAGTGATACCAGTCTGGTCTACGCTTGTCTTATTTAATGTTAGTTTTGGACACATTTTCAGACTGAGAATTTCAACATCTCAAGAAGACCTTTTACTGAGTGTTCCTGATCAGATCTGGTGTGTTTCTCTTGTTTTTTGTGTTTTAGCTAATGGCTCTGTAATATGAGAGCATTTTTTTGATTGTGCAATTCCACTGAAAGAGGAGATGAAATCCAGTTAGAAATATGCACCAACCTCAACCAGCTTTTGTACCATGACCTTTTCAAAAGGAACTATTTAACCATATTGATCAATATTCAAGCCCTAATGCTTTGTGTTTTTATTAGTTTTTCCTGACAAGAGAATGTTACTGTACTCTACAGTTTCCACACATTTATATGTAGTATTAAATAGAACATGCTGCTAGCAACTTAAATGAAAACTGAATGCAATCCGAGTCATTTTGTGCTATCTCTAAATTACTTTTAGCTCTTTTTCACGCACCAAGTAAAAAAGTGCCTTAAAATCAAGCAGGTTTTGGAAAGTCTTTGTATGTTGTGAATTGGAATCAATGTTATAAAAAAATTTATTTACTCATAACCGCTGTAAACTGTGAAATTGTTTGCTGTTAAATGTTGTGTGAGTTTATTATCTGAAATAACGGTGTATACCTATTGCTGAATGATTTAAAAGCTTCACCTTTAACATTTTAGGTTTCTTTGGACATAATGATCTGAAGATTCATAATAGAAACCAGTCTGAGTGACTTCTGTCGATCTCTTTCATATTACTTTTGTATTTGCTTCAGTATATTTGTAGCTCATTTTATTGGTTACTGTCACATATTATGTTGTCATGTAGTGTCTTTACAAGTAAGGTAGGCTTTTTCTTTCATACTTGTTGAATTTATGCTGGTCAAGGTCTGTATATTTAAATCTGGTTTTATTTTGATATTTCAATTTATTTTGAAAAACAACTAAATTAACTTAAATTATCTTGTGCCAATAAAAACAGGTTTGATTCTGTCATACTGACTGGAATTTGTGAGTTTGTCATGAAATTACTGAGCTTGTGTACAACTATTTGCAGTTTCCTGTACATTCAGGTATGTGATTTAAATGTAATATTAAATGCTGTCTACTTCGTGTTATTGGTTGATGGCTCTAATCTTGTAAAGATAAAGTCCTGGTTTGGACACTAGATGGAGCTTTAACATAACAACATGCATACAGCTTGAAGGCTATATGTAATATTTATGAGCTATTACCAGTCAGTCATAAGGGCATAATGTGTGGGATGCTTTTCCAATGCTTTTAATGTGTGGGATGCACAGTTTTCTATCTGCTGAAGTGGTGAACATTTTAATGTAAGCGCAGGCTCTATACAGTAAGCAACAACCACATTTCAAGCATAATTTATGTGGAAATATGACCATGCCTCTAGTGGTCAATGCTGTAATAGTTTCATTTTGAGGGTGTTTATCTGTAGCACATGTAGGAAGTCAGTGGTGTAGTAGAAAAAAAGTAGAAATCTAAGCTATGTATAAACAGACAGAATATGAGATGGAAATGCAGGAGAGTATATGTGTACAATACAGGCGCATTAGGTGGAAACATACATGAATTTGATGTGGGATATTATACAGGCTATGAAACAAATGCCAGAGAGCAAGCACATGAAGAAGATAATGGGCCAGAACCGTGCCGACTCTACAAAACACTTCTGGCTGCATACAGCTTTTTCTTTCAGTTCTCAAGAGGAATACTTTCAGCTGCTAGGTAAGTTCATGCTCATTCTTGTGTTTATTGGTGTTTTAAATGGTTTCTATCAAGGCTGTACGATTATCAACAGGGACAATAGTGTCAGACATTTACTAAAAGGTTTTATTATCATGTAGTGTAATTTCGATCCACATTACTTACTTAAAATTAATATTTTATTGACTCCGGACTCGGAGAACTTGCAGAGCGCCACTATTTTGGATCAACTGGGGATCGTGCGCGTGCATGTGAGCTTACTGAGCTATTTTACGTCACATTCCAGCAGATTCGTCAAAAGCGACTGCAAAGCTGTAATGAAAAGACGTTGATATTCTTAATAAATGTCGATGCAATAATTACGCTGTGTTGTTTCCTCAGTACCCAGCTTTAATCATAGATTTTAATGCATGCAACACAGTTTAAGTGTCATTTTAGCATGATTTCACGTGGTGAAAGTTCACAAACCACGCCCATGTTCTCTTGGCACATTCCACTCGGAAAATGACAGCCACTCAAATAAAATGTATATTTCAAGTGTAATTCATTTCTATATACACTGAGTGAAAACGAGTTATTTAGCAATCTGTTATTCACACTAAGTGCAGCTATAGATTTTATTTACGCTATTTATAAATAGCAGTATTTTGCATTAGTAGATAGATGCATTTTTTTACTTAGTGGAAATAATGGCAGATACTCTAAATGCTAAAAAAGTATGCAATAGTTAAAATGAATATATTTATTAAAGTTATCAAATGGATGCTGCCTTATGAGACAAAGTCCCTCTACACCTACCACAACCTAAATATTTATCAAAAAGCTATTTGCTTTTATTTCCATCTTTCCCGCGAATGTTTTATTCATTTTATTAAAATACACGCATTTTGGGTAAGTTATTTGACGGTGGAAAATAAGATGAACGAAGTTGGTTAAAGCTGGATTTTAACTCGGATCAAACTTCTAAAGTTGCTAATTTGGATTTACTCCCTATACTGACGTGGACTAATTGTGATTTTGACTGACCCAAATGGTGTAAATAAAGCAAATTGTGCTACTGATGTGGATGTATGTGGTCATATTGTTGACTCGAATATTTTAATAAATAATACATTACTCAGAATCAAAAGGTTTTTTTTTTTTTTTTCTTGTTTACTAGGGATTGCATTGATCATAGATGATCCGTGGACCAGCCCCACGGTTCGGCACGCATGTGATTCGCGAATTAACTGTTAAATCTAACCATCATAGAGTGAAAGTTTAATGTTAAGGATATAATAATGTTAAGGATATAAATCTGTTATAATTAAAACAATGTTCTAAATTGTTATTTATTTAAAATGTGTTAAGAATATTTTCTATTTAAAGAAATTTTGTTGTCCCACTTTAGAAAAGTATGTTTCAAAAGTGGGACAGCATGTTTTGACTGTTGTGGACATTCAAATATACTATGTTATTCAGTTGATAAAATGTGCCTTAAGAAGGTTAAATGCCATATATGTAATTTTGTCAATTTTGGGGCTTATAATGCAGCAATAATATTGACAATGTGATCCTGGACAATGAGTCCATGACTGCCCAGGACTGCTTATTTCTGTTATGAAGTGTTTTTACCATTACAATTTGATTAACACAAGCTTTTGAAAATAAATAAATAAATAAATAAATAATAATAATAATAATAATAATAATATATGATTATAGAAGTTTAATAACCGTTTTAAAGGCATTCCATGTTCCAAATTTTACATCTTTTCAAAAATTGTTTATTAAATTATTTTGCTATCTTTATTAAGTTCAGTTTTACATTTTTTATTTCATTACATGGTTATTATTATTTTAAATAATATAAGATTTATGTTATAAAATTGTATTTAACATTCCATAAACATATAGGTTACTATTTTTTTTAGACTTATGACGACAACAAACTCACTGTAGGCCAAATTCTTAAACGATTTGGCACAAGGAACACTAATATATGTATTTGATGTATCTTTTGTCTTAATATGGAAATATGATTACATGTCAAAATGGTTAAAAATGTCCCACATTACTTTAATCCAACCTACTAACTTTATTAGTTAAGCTAGTAGGTTTTGCTGTTGTATAGAAGTACTTAAAGTTTTTAATTTATTTATTTTTTATTTTATTTTATTTTTTTGCTGATCCAAAAATGATCCTACCGTGACTCAAAATCCAGATATGATCCAAGCCATGAATTTTGTGATTCATTGCACTACTATTATTTACTTAGACGGTGCCTTGTCAATAATGATAAATTAAAAAATAAATATAATATATAAATTGTTATTTAGTTATATATTTAAATTACCAGATATATATACAGTCAAAATCACACAGCTCTTGTCTGTTTCAGTGGCATAGGGACTAAAATGCACATCAGCAACTTTGGATATGGTTGATCCGAAGTTCGAACCGCTTTAACCCACTTTGTTCATCTTATTTTTCTCCATCATATAGCTGATCCAAAATGTTTTTATTTTCAATAAAATGGATAAAATATTCACTGGAAAGGTGGAAATAAAGCACCAAAATAGTTCTTTGATAATGATTTGGGTTGTGGTAGGTGTAGAGAGGACTGATTGTCCCATAAGTCAGCATACATTTGATAAATTTGATAACTTTTTTTTTTTTTTTTTTTTATATAATGTATCCCTTAAAGTATCTGCCATCATTTCCACTTAGTATAAATAGCATTTATCTACACTTAAATGCAAACATACTGCTATTTTAAATAGTGTAAATAAACTCTATCGGTATTTGCACTTAATGTTAATAACAGACTGCTAAATAATGCTATTTTCACTCACTCAGTGTATATAGAAATGAATTGCACTTGAAATATACTGCTTATTTGAGTGATTGTCATTTTCCATAGAAGTGAATGTGCCAAGATAACATGGGCATGGTTTGTGAACCATATAACAATGTGAAATCATGTTAAAATGACAACTGTGTCGCATGCATTAAAACGGGTACTGAAGAAACAACACAGCATAATAATTGCACCAACATTTATTAAGAACATTAAGAATGTATTAATGTATTTTCATTCCAGCTATACAGTCGCTTTTGACAAATCGTAATGACGCTTTTCCACTGCATGGTACGGCACAGTACGACTCGGTATGGTTCACTTTAGGGGTTTTCCACTGGCTACAGTACCTGGTACCTGGTACTTTTTTAGTACCACCTCGGTTGAGGTTAGTGATGTGTCGGTCTTGAACGCATTGGTTCATTTTGAATGAATCTTTAATGTGACTCAGGGAGAACGAGTCGCCTCAGGGAGTGATTCGTCAGTCGCAGCATGCTAATATTCTATAGGTTCTGTACTGATACTAGTACTTCACCTGTTTCAATCAATGCAGTCTGAGCTGGAAAGAGAATTGATTACTTCATCTCTCGAAGTCTTTGGGTTTATCAAGCCATTCGCTTTATCACGTGACAGACCCATAAGCTTTAACCTATGCAGTCTGAGTCGTAAAGAGACTTAATATTAATAATAACCAACTCTTTATTACCTTTGTTACAACATTCAGTGTATGGAAAATAACCATCATGACAGAAATTCACACATTTATAAACTGTTAGAAGTAAAAGCTACAATTTGAGACCAGAAACGCAGTAACTGTAAGAGTAAATAATTATAATTATGATAATAATGACGATAATGATGATGATAATAATAAATATAGCTGCAAGCAGCGATGGCGGCTCAAGCCATCAGTGCAAACGCCCCGTGGTATCAGGAAAACTGTGCCCAGCGGCACATGCATTTACAGTAACTCTATGGCAGTCTGGTTTTAAGGATTCGCAATTAAAGGGTTAATCCAAACCATCAAGACTATGAAAGACACACACAGAGAACAATACATAATACTTTAGTAACACTTTTTATAAGGTTTCAGTTATTAAGATTAACTAACATGAACAATAATTATATTGCATGTCAATGTCAGTTAATAGTCAAAACTTAAAAAAAAAATATCTGTTAACATTAGTTATGCACTGTGAACTAAATCAACAAACATTAATAAATTCTGTGAAAATATATTTTTCATGTTCATTTACTAATGTTTACAAATTAGACCTTATTATAAAATGTTACTAAAACCTTTATTGATTTACACTGTGTGCACAATTATTAGGTCATGTTGATATTCTGATTTTTTTTCCAAGCACATTTTACCAATTCCCAATGACATCAATCTTAATAACTACCATTAATTTTGTATTTAATCATTTATGAGTGATATATAATTGTCCATGAAGGCTGGAAGAGAAAAACTCCTTATATTCAGGTGTGCAGAATTATTAGGCTTTTTTTACAGATGAAATGAGCCAAAAAAGAGTTTTAACTCTGACTGAAAAGTCAAAATTATTAAATCCCCATGAGAATTATTCAAAACTATTGCAATATAGAAATTGCAAAATTTCACATGATCATTGGACAAAAAATGCTGACTGGGACAGTGGAGTTTGAAAAAAAAAAAAAAGGTGGAGAAAAGACACAAGTTAACTGCAAAAGAATTAAGAATTAAGACTTTTCAGAATAGAAGATGGAATAAAAATGCTCCCCAAACTTACTGCCAGATTCTGGAACAGGGGTCAGGAACCTTTTGACCAAAAAGCAAAATTTTTATTTTTGGTTAAGAGTCATTTTTCCAAAAGGGCATATATATATATGTGCTTGGAAAATATCATCTGAATATCAAGTGCCTAATAATGATGCACGTGCACGCGCAAAAGAATTTTAATGATTTTATTGATCTATAAGCATTTGTAAAATATTTCTGCCGGCATTACAGCTTGGTCTTCATCTGTGAGCTTATCTGTTTTACTGTTACATCATGAGTTGTGTAAATTCAGATAAATTTCATATCATAGGATATATAGGTCAGTATTTAAATGAGTTTGAAATTATTATTATTATTATTATTATTATTATAAACCATGGAATTATATATATATATATATATATATATATATATATATATAAATTGCATAGGTTTATAATAATAATAATAATAATAATAATTTCAAACTCATTTAAATACTGACCTATGACAGTATTGAAATATATATATATATTTTTTTTGAAACACACACTCACACACATAGCCTATATTAGGGTGCATGATTCATCGATATGGATCGATGCATCGATAGCACCTAAAAACCCACCTAAATAACCTTTGTAACATCAAAACGATTAATCTATATTTAGTTTTAAACAGTGATGTCTATGCAGTTATTTACGTTTGATATATTAGGGATGTATTGATTCATCGATATGGATCGATTCATCGATAGCACACGTACAATATAGATATCTGTTATATAAATAGGCAGCTTATTTGGCACTGTCTACATTTTCACATAATGTCCGTCAACGGCTGCATTCTCGTTCAAACTCACCGATTAGGACTCGGTATAAGGCACAAGGTGAGCATATAAGACGCTCGGGATTGTTCGGAACAGTCGAGCGCTGTGTGTTTCACCGCACACATCTGAAGCGCGTGCATGCACACAGACAGCCGCACGCGCGAATACTAAACTGAGCTATCTTCCGCTTTTTTGTGCATGGATCAATAAATACATAATTACATCTAAATGCGCGTTTTGGGGAATATCCTAGTAAACACAGTCGGTTAGGCATATGTCTTAACGCTAACAGTTCAGAAATAAAAGGCATGTGTATATTAAACCCGGATTGGTTCTTAAAGTGAAAGCATAATAATAAATCTAATGCTGTCAAAGAAAAATACAAGTGCTCACTGCTTCTGACTAAATAACCTTTGTAACATCAAAAACGATTGACACATACACTCAGCACACACATTCTTTCATAGGGCAATGGCAGAGTCATCAGAGTGACTCAGCCCCTCCTTTTCTCACACAGAGAGACTGGCCTCAGAGTGAGATCAGATGACTGACAGTTTTTAATTTTCTGTTATCCATAGAGCATTGAAAAGTCGTGGAAACTATGCATATTTGCTCAGAATGACTTATCCTCTATATATAAAAATTTTGAAGTGTTTGAAGCTGCACTTTAAGAAATATAAGACAATTTATGTTTACTTTTTTACTGTTATTTCAATAAATGACTACTGCAAAACCGTTCAAGCTATCCAAAATCCATTCGCAATTTAAGTTCCTCAATGTTTTGGCATCATGTAGACAAAGTTTGGTGTGTATACTGTAATTCTCCTCTGAGCAGTATGCATTAATTCACAGCTATATTTTTCCAAAATCCATATTCAAATCAATATAACTGACTTCCTGTTCATCGTAGCTGATGACTGTGAATTAGAAAGTTGTCCGTCTTGATAAGAACAATTTATGTACCGAGTTTGGTGTCTGTAGCTAAAACTAACCCCTCACTTTTGACAAAAGGTGGCGCTATAGAGTGGCTCCTCCACGCCTTTCATGAGCTTTTGCCATTGTCTCAGCTATCATTAATACTGATATGTGTTCTGAGTTTTATGTAATTCTGAGCATGTTATCTGCCCTCAAAATCACCAGAACAGAATATTCAAGTTTGACACGCTGCCATGGCAACACTATATTAGATATCAATATCCCACAAGAGATTTACATCGGCCGTTTTTGTCATTATTCTGATGAAGTTTGAAGCAAATCGAGTAAAAATAAGATGCTGAATTCAAAGCATTTTGAAAATGACACACTTCCTGCTGCCAGTTGGTGGCTTGTAACTTTGACTCCTAATAGTCACATATATGCATCGGCATCATACATCGAACAAACCGATGAAGTTTGATCAAACTCAGGTAGTGTATGTTGATGTTATTAGACATTTCCTGTTTCTCATTTCTCGCCATAATTTCAACGCCGCCATGGACAAACCGCTCGAGATATCAAAAATATCTTCGCAATTTAGCATCCCCAATGTCTTGAGATCATGTTCACCGAAGTTTTGTGGCAACGGGTGGAGTTCCTCAGAGGAGTATATCAAATTCCAGAGCATGTGTTTTCACAAAACCCTAAATAGCCAACTTCCTGTTGGCGGAGCTTATGACATGACAGTGAAAGTTGTTTGGTTTGATGAGATCTACATGTGTACCGAAGTTTCATATGTATACGGCAAATATGCATGATATATGGCTCTCAATATTCCAGGGGCTGTAGAGCCCCGTGCACGCCTGTATCAGTTCCTGCCCGCCCTAATGGCGAGATTCCAAGGGTGTGCCAATTTTCAAGAGTTTTTGAGCATGTTAAGGGCCCCAAAAGCCCCAAACCTTGGAAAAAATTAGAAGAATAAAAAAAAAAAAAAAAAAAAAATAATCCTATAGAAAATAGGCTCTTCAGCCTCCAGGCTTGAGCCCCAATAATAAATATGCACCTGTTTGTAAGGAAGCCTGTAGGTTAATTTCTCTATCCAATGCTATCACCTCACATGACAAGAGAATGAACAATAGTTTAAATCCTTTTATAAGCTTATGGGGCTGTCACGTGATGAAGGAACCACTCAAACCCAAGACTTGTCAGATAAGAGGTGAGGTGAGCTAATCATAGACTAAAGCATATTATAGCATTATAGTTTTGTATTGTTTGCAATGTGATCAACGTTGCATAAGTACTAGTAGACATCAGGGAAGTAAAACGTAACATTTTAATTATATCTTGATAAAATGAATGAAATGACTCGAAAAAGATTCGCTCATTTTGCTGAACGAGACTCAAAGGTCCGAAGTTGGTAAAATGATCCAAACTTCCCATCACTAGTTGAGATTCCAAGTGAACCATGCAGTACTCAAAACCGCGTTGATCACGGATTGGCCAGAGAGAATCGTCACTACCTGCATCACTGAACTTGTGCCATGTTTGTTTCCTGATGATGGTTTGTTTTCCTCATTAGTGAAAACTCATTCCTGAAGAGTGCAGACCATCATCATCATCATCATCATAATGGCCCACAAGTTTGTATCTGGACACTGTCAAGTTCCCTTAAAGTGAGATTATCTGTCTACATCTTTCTCTATCTCATCTGTAAAATTTTGGGGTTCAACTTCTCAACTTCTCTTCCTGATAGCTGTTCAACGGCCATAACAACAGATGAACAATGTCATTCTTTTTTTTAATCTGAATAAATTGAGATTAATACATTTTAATTGTGGAGTTTGTGCTCTTTCTGGATATCTGGTGTTGTGAAATTTTGAGTGAATCCAAAGACGCGTGTAAAATGACGGTGCACTCACTGGATGGGGATCGATCCTGAACTATACATTTAATACTGATGTTGTACTGGAAAGGATCCTCACAAAATAAATAAATAAATAAATAAATAAATAAACACTATGGTATTTTCAAATTTTCACTTATTTAGCATGAAGTGTAATGCGTAAAATAAGCTGCTGACACTGCGCTTATTCAAACCACAGACTGGGATTCAAACAAAAGCATCACAAGCATTGAGAGATCATGAAAAACATTCAATGCGATCAACGGCCTCATGATGCTTTGAAGATGCAGCTAAAAACAATGCTTATCAGACACAGAAACAAAGATACCTTTTAAGGTCACTGCCCTATTAAGAACCTAAAGATACAATTTTAGCACACTTTTAAAAAAAAAAATATAGCTAATATTTTACAGTTAAGGTCTATTAAATGGTCTATTAAAGGTCTATTAAATGTTAAAAAGATAAAAGAAAAACTATCTTTAAAAATATAATACAAATTCGTATAATTCCTGATTATATTCCTACAAATAATAGATCAGTTTAATTTAGAGGTATCAGTACTGGTATCAGTATCAGCATTCTGGCCTTGAAAGTTTTGAATCAGATCAACATTAGTCCCCACCATCCCTGCCCATGCAGTCCTGATGTCGAGAGTCATACATGCACATTGCACATTGGCTGATCAAGCCTGAAGCTTTATTAAATTATTTGAGCATAAGAAGCTACATTTATGAGACTGCTGTTATCAGATTGCATTGGTTTTCATTTCAAAAATGAAATTTATTTGTAAGCTTGGTGAACAATGGCACTTTTAATTGAATTTTGCTTCACATTTGAGCCAAACTCATCTGACACAGAATAAAACTACTGTTCAGTTACTGAGATGTGCATTTGGACGACAGCACAGCTATTGTGGTGAAAAAATTTGTTTGCATTATAGTACAAATATATAGTCGCAACATTGCAACTTTTAATTAGTTACTGCCCAAAGTGATGGAAAAAATAAAGAAATTATTAACCACTGATCAACTGCATGATAATTTAAACATTACAACAGAAAATCATACATTGTATTTATGATAGTAAAATGGATCTAAGATATTGACAGACAGAAACTTGATACAATGTTTAAACAATAATGGTATGATGTCAAAAAAATGTTCTTAGAAATGACTTCTGCTTCTCTGGAAATAACTACTGACTAGCAATTTATTTTATTTTATTTTTTCTGTGGTGTCTATGCTTTTACTGCTTTTCTCACTTCTCAACTTTTCACTCACATGTGTTTTCTGCAATCCAAAAATATTGCATACCAAACCAGACACTGGCAATGTGCCATCAGACAAGAGAGTAGTTTACTTTTGATATGAAACAAAATCTCATCTTTTAAAGTATAATACATATTTTTTATAGTTTACAGTAATTTTAATGTTATTTTTATTTTAGTTTTTTTTTTACAAACACCAGCACTGATTGACATTTCACAATAAAGTTATTCTGTGTAAAGCAAGGCTTTAAACCCTTAATCACTGTTAAAAAGGATAAACTTTAGATGTTTGGGGTCAGATTGACCTCCAAACATTTAAAAGCAATTGTTAGAAATATACATTTTTTATATGGAAAACCATATATCATTTTTTTTATTTACTTCTCAACTATACATTTATGCTGTGTTTTTGTGGAAATTTTGAAGTTTTTACCTATTTATTGCACAATTACATAACTAGGCCAAAATTGGCACATGAAATATGATTTTTAAAGAAAAATCACTTAAATGATGATCTTAATCAAATCTAAATAGTTTTGGACATTGCTCTATGTGTTAGGATAGAATACTGCCATCTGGAGGTTAGTCGAAAACTTTTTTTCTTCTAGTTAAGGAATTAAAGTGCAATGACCACATGTTTCCAATAGAGGTCCATAGAGACTCATTCATTTTCACTTCATTTTTCTTGATGCTTCAACTTCTCCTCACAACTTTATGATATATATATTTTGTGAATATATATTTAAACATTTTGAAATACATAAAAATCTGTATTTTTGTCAAAGTTAGAGTTTGTTGTTGTTGTCTGATATATTTTGAATGATCTGCTTTTGCAAATTATAATACATACATTTGCAGAAACATTACAAGTCACCACTATGACATGACTGTAATCACATACTATTTATTTCAGAAAATTATTTATCAACAATTATGGAACATGCTTGTTCCATGTTGCATATGTGACATTTTTCAGATTTATGCCAGTTTAGTTGATTTTATTTGCCAATTTCTATAAAAATGCTCTCTGTTGCAGTCACATACATTTGTGTGTTTGTGTGTGTTTGTTTGTGTGTGTGTGTGTGTGTGTGTATGAGATAGAAAGTTCGTTCCACTTTGTGTTTATGCTCTAGGACCAGACCTTGATTTAAATGTCATTTTTTTTTAGATTTATGCCAGTTTAGCTGATTTTATTTGCCAATTTCTATAGAAATGCTCTCTGTTGCAGTCACATACATTTGTGTGTTTGTGTGTGTGTGTGAGTGTGTGTGTATGAGATAGAAAGTTCGTTCCACTTTGTGTTTATGCTCTAGGACCAGACCTTGATTTAAATGTAATTTTTTTTAGATTTATGCCAGTTTAGCTGATTTTATTTGCCAATTTCTATAAAAATGCTCTCTGTTGCAGTCCACATACATTTGTGTGTGTGTGTGTGTTTTGTGTGTTTGTGTGTGTGTGTGTGTGTATGAGATAGAAAGCTTCGTTCCACTTTGTGTTTATGCTCTAGGACCAGACCTTGATTTAAATGTAATTTTTTTTTAGATTTATGCCAGTTTTGTTTATTTTATTTGCCAATTTCTGTAAAATGCTCTCTGTTGCAGTCACATACATTTGTGTGTTTGTGTGTGTGTTTGCTGTGTGTGTGTGTGAAATAGAAAGTTTGTTCTATTTTTTATTTATGGTCTAGGACCAGACCTTGGTTTATATGTAGAAATTTTCAGATTTATAATGGATTTACTTTTATTTTTTTGACAAACAAAATTTAAAAGTCATTTTTTCATTTTCCCATTCATTTTCAATGTGGGTCATTTTGACTCAAACACCTTAAATGGTAAATTTTTTTTTACACACCTTTAGAACAACCAAATCAAGCCCAGTTTTTTGTGCATGTTTAGTTAGATTATTTAGGAAAAGTCACAGAGTTTCATGCCCCTGAGATGAAGGTAACACTTTTAAAAATGAAGGAAAAGTCCAGTGGGGTCAAAATGACCCCAAACAGTGATTAAGGGTTAAAAAAAGCTGTGAATATCATATGTCTAGAATAGAAAAACAACCTTAAACCACACGGGTACTGACACATCAAGACAAACACGCACTGATGTTAACCACACATGTCCATTAATAGACTCATGTATGTGAAGACTCTGTTTGTCTGTCCAACAGATCAAACCACATCTCTGTACAGATGGAAATATATCAGACCACAGCAGGTCTTATTTATGACTTACAAACTGAGCTGCTAGAGCCTCATGCTGCCAGGGGTCTCTAAAAGTAGTAGAACAAAAGGACATATTTACAGAATAACAGTAAAATTACAATTACAAAATTAAAATTGCAAGGCCTACTAATATGTATGGCCATCTTAATTTATTTGCTTTAAAATGTTATACATTTTATACACTCGACAATGCTGATTTTTACTCACATTTGGTGCTTGCAGAGTTTTAATATTAGGCAACACAGCAAGATTTGTCTTATGTCAATTTTTTAAGCAATTATTTTAGCGAGCATTTTATTAATCTTTATCTGAATGACACATCTCAGTCCACTGGGATTTATTGGTCATACTGGGCAAAACTACAGCAACACTGAAAATATTTTGCTGAAAATAAAATGCACTTTAATGGTAATGTTCATACAGTCCTTCTCACCAATCCCAAATTACAACTATAGGCTCCTGGTGAAAGTGATAACACAGCTGGATCTTGCACTGACTAAAGATTTTGATTATCTTCCAGTGATGACACCTGCATATACCACTTCATCCTTTTTAACTTTCTGTAATAAATAAATAAATAAAAATAAATAAATAAGTAATATATATATATATATATATATATATATATATATATATATATATATATATATATATATAATAAAACCTTTGAAACCTGGACATTTAATGAGATTGGGTTTGAGGTCATTTGAGATATCATCGATACACATAACTCGACATGCAAATATTTAAACAAATTAAGCGTGCTGCGTTTGGTCTCAGTACTCTATCACATACATAGTCAGTGTCATGCGCTTGCTTAGACCTTTGTTGTGATAAACAGTAAAGTGTGTTCAAGTGCTAGCAACAGACAGTGTAAAGAAATACCCTTTGAGAGAAGCAGTTAAATCAGTGGGAGTTAAAGCAGATCGTAAGTGTATTTATTTCTTGTCTCATTAGTGTTTAGCGCAGTTGTCGTTGCTAGGAAATGCTTGTTTGTTTACTGTGTTGAGGCGGCTGCGTTTGGTCTTGTACTCTATCGCATGCGTTGTCAGTGTCGATGCTTGCTTAGACCTTTGTTGCGATAAACAGTAAAGTGTGTTCAGCTGAATTCAATTTCCGTTTGTCTGACGGGTATAAAAAGGTTTAGTATACGCTGCGCAGCCCTCAGTTAAGCCCTCCTTGTGTGAAGACCGAAGAGTGTAAAGACCATCGACTCTACCGATGCGACTCCACTGGGCAGGGACACCGCAAGGGATAAAAGTATTGTTTTGATTAATCCCTTTTTCCTTCTACTTGTTTCACTTCTGTTTCAGTTTTTATAACCAATTCTTACTATGTGTTTCCAGATACCTACTATCACTACCACTCACAAACCACGATCACACAATGTATGCAGCAATCCTAACAACCTGCACACTTTGCCTATGTCTGCTAATACACTACTTTCTTTTCTATTGGTGTCTGGAATTGCCAGTCTGCTGTAAACAAAGCTGATTTCATTACTTCTATTTTTAGTCATTTAAAGCTTAATCTCATGGCCCTGACAGAGACCTGGATCAAACCAGAGGACCTGCAGCACTTTCCAATATTTCTCATTTTCCCACTCCCCATATGATTGGAAGAGGTGGAGGTACTGGTCTGCTCATCTCTAATGATTGAAAATTTAATCCTTTACCATCTTTGGGTATCAACAGCTCCTTTGAATCTCATTCAGTTACTGTTACCTACCCTCTAAAAAATACATTTTGTAGTTGTTTATCAACCCCCAGGACCACTAGGTAACTTTTGGATGAATTAGATGTGCTGCTCTCAACCTTTCCTGAGGATGGTACCCACTAGTTATGTTTGGAGATTTCAACATCCACCTAGATAAACCTCTGTCTGCTGATTTCCACACTCTGCTTGCCTCTTTTGATCTCAACCAAGTGTCAACTACTGCTAATCACAAATCAGGCAACCAACTGTACATTATTTATACATCACACTGCTCCACTGATCATGTACTGGTTACTCCACTGCACACCTCGGATCACTTCCCTCACTCTTAACCTCAACATGGTCCCTGACAATCACTTCGCCAAACTCTTCCTTTCTAATCATCCTACTACTTGTCCGCTTGATCCTATTCCATCTCATCTCCTTCAAGCCATTTCTCCTGCAGTTGTACCTGCACTCACTCACATCATCAACACATCCCTCCACACTGGTGTTTTTCCCTCATCATTTAGACAGGCTCGTATAACTCCACTACTTAAGAAACCAACCCTTAACCCATCTATTTTAGAGAACTACAGACCAGTTTCCTTCTTCCTTTCATTGCAAAAACACTTGAAAGAGCTATGTTCAACCAAGTCTCTGCATTTCTCACACAGAACAACCTCCTTGACAGCAACCAATCTGGCTTCAGAAGTGGACATTCAACTGAGACTACCTTGCTCTCAGTTGTTGAAGCCCTAAGACTGGCAAGAGCAGAATCCAAATCTTCAATACTTATCCTGCTTGATCTGTCCGCTGCTTTTGACATGGTTAACCACCAGATCCTCCTATCAACCCCTACTGGCAAGGGCATCTCAGGAACCGCACTCCAGTGGTTTGAGTCTTACCTATCAGATAGGTCATTCAAAGTATCTTGAGAGGTGAGGTGTCCAAGTCACAACATCTAACTACTGGGGTGCCTCAGGGCTCAGTTCTTGGACCACTTCTCTTCTCTGTCTACATGGTATCATTATGTTCCTTCATTCAGAAACATGGATTTTCATACCACTGCTATGCTGATGACACTCAACTCTGCTTCTCTTTCCATCCTGATGATAGCACGGTAGCTGCTTGCATCTCAGCTTGTCTAACAGACATTTCTTGCTGGATGAATGACCATCACCTTCAACGCAACCTAGCCAAGACAGAACTGCTTGTAGTTCCAGCAAACGATCGTTTCATCACAATTTTAACCATCAAGTTAGGCACATCAACCACATCAACTCCTTCAAAACAGCCAGAAACCTTGGAGTTATGATTGATGATCAGCTGACTTTCTCAGACAACATTTCTAAAACTGTCAGGTCTTGCAGATTTGCTTTATTCAACATCAAGAAAATCAGGCCCTTTCTTTCGAACATGCTGCACAACTCCTTGTTCAAGCTCTTGTTCTGTCCAGGCTGGACTATTGCAATGCTCTCTTGGCAGGTCTTCCAGCCAGTTCTATCAAACCTTTACAATTAATCCAGAACGCTGCAGCAAGTTTAATTTTAATGAGCTGAAAAGAATATACGCCACACCTCTGTTTATCAATTTGCACTGGCTACCAATAGCTGCTCGCATAAAATTCAAGGCATTGATGTTTGCCTACAAAACCATCACTGGCTCTGCACCCTTTACCTAAATTCATAACTTCAGAATTATGTGCCCTCTAGAAGCTTGTGTTCTGCAAGTGAACGCCGCTGATTATGCCATCCCAAAGAAGCACAAAGTCACTTTTACAGGCTTTTAAATTAAATGTTCCCTCCTGGTGGAATGACCTGCCCAACTCAATCTGATCTGAGTCCTTAGCCATCTTCAAGAATCGTCTAAAAACACATCTCTTCCATCGTTATTTGACCCTTTAAGTCTAGAACTCTCTATATGGAGTTATTTTACGGACAAATGTGGAGACCGATTATTGTAGCCTAATAATATCCCTCAGAATAATATTTTTTATCTCTCTGCTCGCACAAAACCGGACGCGACTCAGATATAAGCTGCTCTCACCCAAAACAGTGCGTACACTTAAAAGCGTGTCTCTCCTCTCCCTCAAACTGTGTCCTGTGCACACTCAAATCTCTCTGTGCTCATGCGCTGTAGATATTAATTATTTCTGCACCTGAATTTGCAACCAATCAGATTTGAAGATGGATCTGTAATTTCTTTACAATTTAATAGTATTAGAAATGAAACAGGTGTTTGCATGATTTGTAAATAACCTAGTTCAACAGTTTGGTCAAACCCTTCTGAACAATTTATCTAAACAAACAAAAAAGCATATTATTCTTAAAATTAATTTGGTCATATAGGCCTATATATATTGTGTACTTAGATTGATATAGCCTATATGTGTGTGTGTGTGTGTGTGTGTGTGTGTGTGTGTGTGTGTGTATATACACTCACCTAAAGGATTATTAGGAACACCTGTTCAATTTCTCATTAATGCAATTATTTAATCAACCAATCACATGGCAGTTGCTTCAATCCATTTAGGGGTGTGGTCCTGGTCAAGACAATCTCCTGAACTCCAAACTGAATGTCAGAATGGGAAAGAAAGGTGATTTAAGCAATTTTGAGCGTGGCATGGTTGTTGTTTAATAAATGTGCAAAAATGTCAACAATTCTGTGTTTTTCTGTTAATATGGGGTGTTGTGTGAACATTAATGAGGGGAAAAAATGAACTTAAATGATTTTAGCAAATGGCTGCAATATAACAAAGAGTGAATTTGTTCCTGTACTCCACTGTAATTCTGACTTCTGATTAAGAAAAGCAAAAAAAAAGGCCTCTAACATTAGCTTGCTCTTTTTCTATTCCGTTTGTTTTCTTTTTATTTATTATATGATTTAAAAACAAATACATAAAAAATAAAACTTGCTATGTGTACTGCATTAAAGGGATACTCCATCCCAAAATGAAAATTTTGTCATTATTCACTTACCCCATGTCTTTCCAAACCCAGTAAAAGCTCCATTCCTCTTCGAACACAATTTAAGATATTTTGGATGAAAACAGTGAGGGCTTGAGACTGCCCCATAGACTGCCAAATAAATAACAGTGTCAAGGTCCAGGAAAGTATGAAAAGCATCGTCAGAATAGTCCATATGCCATCAGTGTTTTGACCATAACATTATGAAGCTGACGAGAATACTTTTTGTACACTAAGAAAACAAAAATAATGACTTTATTCAACAATTCCTCTCCTCTGTGTCTCTCCAAATCAGCGTGCCTATGTCTATGGGACAGTCTCAAGCCTCCCGGTTTTCATCCAAAATATCTTAAATTGTGATCCAAAGACAAACAAAGCTTTTACAGGTTTGGAAGGACATGGAGGTAAGTGATTAATGACAAAATTTTCATTTTGGGATGGAGTAACCCTTTAAGCTAACTGAGACTTGTTATAGCACTTGATATCATTGCTCTTTTGTTGATTTTGATTGCTTCCATTGGACATCAATCATGAAACACGAGCAGAACAAATTTTTGTGTAAATCGCTCGGAAAGCTGTTCTGAAATAAACTTTCAAATTCATGAAAATGTTTGTATTTTCAAAATGTAAGCTGGTACAAAAGAAATCCTCCTTACCATGTGGAAATTAGGGATGCAACGACACCATTTTTTCAGAACCGATCCAATCCGAAACCCTAAAATTCTGAGTATCTGCCGATACCAATCCAATCCGATACCAGCAGGTTTTTTTTTTTTTTTTGAAATCAATGTAGAATTTCTATACTTCTCTGTGTTGACCTGATCATTAATCACAATCTACTACATATACACAACTTCATTTTAATGAAAAATAACAAATGAAAACTATATAATCAGTCTATTTTAAAAATACTATTATAAACTAGGTTAGTGGATAATTCAGCTGCAAAAGATACTCTAGATTCTAGAAAAATCACAGGTGCACAATAATTAAAAAAAATCTAGTGAAATATTTTATATACAAATAAAAGTGAATAAGTCTAAAATCTGGTAAAATGTTACACATTGCATCTGTATTGTTGTAAATACATTCATGAAAACACAAGTATATACATTTATATAGTCCACATAGAAAAGTTAGTACAACACACAAGCTGCTCTGCTCGTGTTCATCTTCAGTTCTCTCTTCACAGCAGTTCAGTCAGTGTACTGTTTGAGTAAATGAATTACTCTGCGATATTGGTTTATGTCGACTCAGGACGAGTGTTTGCCATGTTAAAAAGTAATTTGTAGATTAATGCTTACTGGAGCCAACCGGTTCAAGCAATTCAGTCCGATTTGGTGAACTGGTTCAACCGTTCACTAAGAAGAACCGGTTAAATCAAACGATTCGTTAGTGAACCGGACATCACCAGTACAAAGGGAAGAGATTTTGATACATTGTGTATTAAATCCGTGCGTTAGTTTAATGAGCCTTTTCTTTGAACAGTTTTAAACCTTAGTTACTGTGCCCTGAAGAGAGTTTCATGGTTTTGACTGTAGTAACCGACACGCAGTTTGATTGCTGAATGGAGGATGACAGACAGCCACAGCGAAAGAAGAGTTTAGGTGAACTTGAATTTAATGACTTCAGTATTAATCTGTACCTCACATGAAACTATGGAACAGCTTCAGAACACTTGAAATATGTCCACAAAATGTTTTGGTGCTTTATAATGTGTTTGTACCTTTCGTGGGCTCAACAATAACATAGAATAGTATGCACAATTCGGATTTGGATTGGTCTCGTCTGACCGATACCGATCCGCAGAAAATTACAGTATCGGACGATAACCGATCCCAAGTATCGGATCGATGCATCCCTAGTGGAAATGGTGCTTTTTTTGTCTTTTTTTTTTAGTTGACAACTGCAGTGTTGGATGCTTTTTTGGCTTTTTGTTGTTGTTGTTGATAACTGCAGTGGTGGAGGTAACGAATTACAACTACTTACGTTACTGTAATTAAGTTTTTATTTCGAGTACTTGTATTTTTTGAGTATATTTTAAAGCTGTACTTTTACTTTTACTTGTACTTAAGTAAAAATTAAGCAAAAAATCTACATTGTTATTTTAAATCATAGTTCGTTATGCACGCCACAGTTTTAATTGATATTCAAACTTTGACAACACTTAAGTAGCCAGTAAAGACATCCAGTGGTAAAGGGAACAATAAAAGCCCTGATATCTGAACTGGGAAAAGCTGCGCTACAGCAGGTGAAGAGCTGATCAGATAGTGATGGAACTCAGCATAATTTATGGTTATTTGGAGAAACAAACTACATGGTAGTGTTATCATAAATATCTATATTTTGATACCGATACTGAAATATCTGATGGTTCCATTACTCATTTTCCACAGTATCTACCAAATATACACTGATACAATCTGTGTCCTCTTTCCCTCTCCGACAGTGAGTTTGACACGCATTGCCTCCCTGTCAATTACAGAAATTACACTCCTACCTCATGGGTGTCACTGTTGGACAGTGTTATTCCTGCTTCCTGCTTGCCTCGCTGCTGCTTTGTGATTGTAGCTCGTGTAGCTCCATGTAGCTTTGTTTTTCTGTAGAATCTCTATCTTACTATCACTCTCTGTTATTTAAAGTGATAAAATATAACTTAATTCCCACCATATTTCTGATATTATCTATCAATCTAATCTGATTAATTTGATCGTTGCTTTTATTCTTTTATTCTTAATCTTTGAGAAGATTTAAGAATTAGAGACATGCATCAAACTTTAATTGAAGACAGTAAGAATGTGAGGGCTCTAGATACGCTTTGGATGCGTCTAGCTCAGGGAGTCCTGTACATTGTTCGGTTCGTAACAGCGCCTCTGCAGCAGGGCAACTGGGTGACAGTGAGGCATAGTCGCGAGTCAAAACACTGCTCTCCTGTTCTGATCAAAACATTAAACAGGTTCTCCCCACTTAGTGATGCACCCACTGAGAAACCTGATAAAAGTGCTCTAGTTATAGGCGATTCTATTGTATGGAACATGAAAATAGAGACACGAGCCACCATAGTCCAATGTTTACCAGAGCCAGAGTGCCTGACATCTTGGCAAATTTAAAAGTGCTGGTTAATGCTAAACGTAAGATTGTTATTCACGCCGGCGCTAATGATGTTAGACTTGCCAGTCGGAGATCACTAAAAATATGGCACGTAGTCTTAGAGTTTGTACTTGACTAACTGGGGCCCAGGTCAGGAAGCATACAGACTGGCTAAACCGACCATCTGCTAGCTGCTCACGCACAGAAGTCAGTTAATTCTCAGCACATAGAGACTCTTTCACCTAGATATCACACTATAGAGACTGTGTCTGTTCCCGAACTAGAAAATACAAAAAATGTCCAAACCAATTTAAGAGTAACAATTTAAAATTTAATTACGGTTCAAAAAAAAAAAAAACACAGAACCAATATTGATAAACAAATCATAAAGCTTGGCTTATTGAATATCAGGTCCCTTTCTCTAAAAGCACTTTTTATAAATAATATGACTTATCATATAATCTATATGTGCTCTGTTTGACAGAAACCTGGCTAAAACCTGATGATTACATTATTTTAAATGAGTCTACCCCCAAGATTACTGTTATAAACTTGAGCAGCTCAAAAGGTAGAACCATCACTTCTACCATAAAAGACTGTTTTGTAAGTAAACTTCCTGATGTATCACAATTCCTTACCATATCCAAAACCTCAGAAAAACTTGATGATGTAACAGAAACTATGGACTCTCTTTTCTAGCATTTTAAATACATTCTCCTCTACACTTAAGGAAGGTTAAGGAAAACAGTCTGACACCATGGTATAATGAGCACACTCACACCCTAAAGAGAGCAGCCGGAAAATGGAGCTAGATGGAGGAAAACAAAACTAGAGGTATTTCATATTGCTTGGCGGAAAGTAACCTATCCTACAGAAAAGCATTAAAAACTGCTAAATCTGATTACTTTTTGTCTATTTTAGAAGAAAACAAACATAACCCCAGGTATTTATTCAATACAGTGGCTAAATTAACGAAAAATAAAGCATTAACATGTGTTGACATTTCCCAACATCGCAGCAGTAATGACTTTATGAACTACTTTACTTCTAAAATCGATACTATTAGAGATAAAATTGTAACCATGCAGCTGTCAGCTACTGTCACGGTTTATGAATTCGCTCTCTCTCTCGTCCTGTGTATGTGTGGGTGTGTGTCGGTGGTGGTCTGTGATCGCTGCTGATTAGCAGAACCAGCTGCTACCTATGTGTGTGCCTTTTAAGTGCTGTAACTGATGTCTCATGTTGTCAGATCGTGTGGTTCTCCGGCGTTCCCTTCTGTTTCCCTTGCTGTCTGTGGATCGTGGATTCCCTCTGTTCTTCGTCCTGTCTTCCTGAACTCTCCACCGGGATTATGAGCACTGTCACTTGGGGAAACAGCACCGGATCACCAAGGATCATCACTGGTTGTCCACGAAGTCCCTGCGTCACCCACCATCAGAGCTTGTGTTCACCGCAACTCTCCTTCTGTGTTCTGGAATTCCTGTGTTGTTTGTACAGTCTGACCGCTCTTATTTACCTTGTCAATAAATGGCTTTGCATCCTGCCTCTGTCTATGTTACAGAATGATCTGACCACATCATGGATGCAGCAGGTGCAACCAGCTGGGACGAGTTTGCCTCGCAGCATATTGAGGATAGATCAACAGAGTATCGCCAACACAGGTCGGGCGATCCAAGCTCTTGTGGCACAGGTGTCCGGGCTCACCCAACAACTCCAACACCTGAGAAACCCCACTGCCACCCCACCGCCAGTTCTGCCAGTTCCACCCGAGCGCCTCATCAGCGTGAGCCCGCTTACCCACACCGGGGTACTCAGGTGAGCCCAGTATTGCAGAGCATTCCTTACTCGTGTCGATGTACTTATCATTGCAGCCACAGATGTTTTGTCAGGAACAGACCAAGGTGGCTTTTGTTCTCACTCTTCTGTCGGGAAGGCGCTCTTTGGGGAACGGCGGTGTGGGGCAATCAAGATCCATGCTGTGCCTCGCTCCTGGCACTCTCTGAGGAGATGAAGAGGGTATTCGACGTCATGGGTGGCGGGTAGTGAGGCTGCCAGACACTCGCCGATCTCCCAGGGAGGCTCGTGTCGGAATATTCCATCCAGTTCCACACCCTGGCCACAGAGTGCCATTGGAACGAGGAGGCGAGTGGGACCGGTTCCCTGCATGGGTTGGCTGACCATGTCCAGAAGGAGATTTACATGCTGGACCTTCCTCCCAAGCTAAATGGACTCATCGAACTGGCACTAAGAGTTGATGCGCCTAAGTAGAATGGGCGGTTTCAGCAGAGTCATCAGTTTCACAGCGTGGAGGACCCAGCCGCGGCAGAGGGGACACGGTCAGCCCTGTGTTCGATCCTCGAGCCCATGCAGGTGGGTAGAGCACGGCTTTCCCGGAGGAGAGGGAGAGGTGGAGATCCCTCACACCGAGATATCTGTCAAGGCTCTCAATGGACAGCAACTCGCCAACATTTCTCACATTACTGGATCCATCACCCTCATTACATCTGGCAATCACTCTGAAATTATAACATTCCTCCTCATGGACTCACCACTGGCACCCGTGTACTGGGCACCCTGACTCACTCAGCACAATCCCAGAGTCGTTTGGGGCCACAATTCTGTGTATGGTTGGAGTGAGATGGAGTCTTGTCTTGTGTCTGCGTGTTCGTCTGTGCCCATTGTTGTGTTTCAGGAGAAGGCAGTGAATATGTCTAACATGCCCCAGCAGTACCAGGACCTGAGGGAAGTGTTCAGTAAGTCCAGCTGCTTCTCTTCCTCCGCATTGTCCTTACGACTGTGCCATAGACTTGTACCAGGTAAGTCTCGCCTCAAAGGCAAGTTATATTCAATTTCTGTTCCAGAGAGGGAGGCTATGGAGAAATATATTTCTGATTCTCTAGCATCTGGGTTCATTGTCCTTCCCTTATCTCCAGCTGGGGGGTCCTTTTGTGGGGAAGAAGGATGGATCTCTGCGACCGTGTATTGATTACGGGGTTGAACAACATCACGGTGAAGAATACTTATCCTTTGCGTTGATGTCTTCAGCCTTTGAGGTTACAGGGAACATCCATTTTCACAAAATTGGATTTACATAACGCTTGTCATTTGGTCCCATAAGGAGGGTGATGAATGGAAGACCGCTTTAATACCCCTAGGGCACTTTGAATACTTGGTCATGCCGCTTGGGCTGTCCTACTCCCCAGCGGTCTTCCAAGCACTCTTCAATGACTTGCTGAGAGATATGGTTGACCAGTTCATATATGTTTACCTGGATGACATGTTGATTTTTTTCATCTTCTTTCCAGGATCATGTTCAGCATGTCAGACGAGTGCTTCAGAGGTTGCTAGAGAATGGGCTTTTGTCAAGGGAGAAATGTCGTTTTCATGCACAGTCTGTTCCTTTCCTAGGGTACATCGCTCGCCTGAGAGAGTGCGATGGATCCTGACAAAGTTAAGGCTGTGATAGATTGGCCAAGTCCAGATTCCCGTAAGGCCCTACAGAGGTTTCTGGGTTTGCCAATTTCTATCGGCGTTTATTCACAACTTTAGCCAACTAGCCGCACCTCTGACTGCCTTGACCTCTCCCAGAATGACGCTCAGGTGGTCCGATACAGCGAGGCTGTATTTGCCAAACTGAAGAGTCAGCTTCGCTTCGCTCCCATCCTTGTTGCCCCTGATCCATCGCTCAGTTTGTGGTGGAGGTTGACGCTGGCCAGAGGTGGGGGTAGGAGCAGTTCTTTCCCAACGTTCTTCCACAGACGACAAGATGCATCCTTGCGCGCTTTTTTCCTCATCATTTGTCACCTGCCAATGTAACTATGACATTGGTAACAGAGAGTTGTTGGCAGTTAAGTTAGCACTGGAGGATGGTGACACTGGTTAGAAGGGTCAGGGGTACCTTTTATTGTATGGACTGATCATAAGAACCTAGAATAATCAAAACTGCCAAAAGACTCAACTCTAGGCAGGCTCGGTGGGCACTTTTTCAGACATTTTGATTTTTCTCTCGACTCCCGGGTTCCAAGAACATCAAACCCGACTCTTTATCTCGAATTTTGATCAAACCACGGCCAGTCACTCCAGGTGTATTTTACCCGAGACCCTAATTGTCTCCACTCTCAGGTGGGAGGTCGAATGGAAGGTCATGTCGCCTTAGAAGGTAACGCCTCCCATGCCCACCGAATCAGTTGTTTGTGCCAGAGGGGTTTCGGTCGCAGTGATTCAGTGGGGCCATTGTTCCAGCATAGCATGTCATCCAGGGGTCAACCGCACCAGTTTTTTGGTTAAGCAACGATTCTGGTGGCCATTAATGGCTTGCGACATCTGCAGTTTTGTCTTGGCTTGCTCGGTTTGTGCCACTGGTAAAACTTCCAATCGACCCCAGATGGGTTACTTCAACCGCTGTCAGTCCCTTCGAGGCCCTGGTCCCACATCGCACCAGATTTTATTACCACCCTCCCGCCTCCCAGGGCAAGACGGTCGTTTGACCGTCATGGACCGGTTCTCGAAAGGCAGCTTATTTTATTCCCTTGCCTTAATTACCCTCTGCCAAGGAGACAGCGGTAACTGTTATAGATCGCGTCTTTCGCTTACATGGCCTCCCGATGGACGTGGTTTCTGACAGAGGTCCCCAATTTGTGTCCAAATTTTGTCAAGAGTTTTGTAAATTACTGGGGCAAGTCTCAGTTTATCTTCGGTCTTCATCCCCAAAGCAATGGTCAAGCCGAGAGCCAACCAGGATTTGGAGAGAGTGTTGCAATGTTTGGTTTCCAAGAATCCTTCATCCTGGAGCCAACAACTCCGATGGTGGAGTATGCCCACAATTCGTTACCAGTGTCATCCACGGCCTATCTCCATTCAAATGTAGCTTAGGTAACCAGCCACCAATTTTTTCTAGTATGGAATCCGGTGCTCCACCGCTCACGCCTTCACCCAGAGATGCGTCACACCTGGACCAGAGCCAGTAAGACTCTGCTCCAGGTGGAGCGCAACAAGGCTAAGGCGATCGCCACCGGTCAAAGCCTCCCTTATATCGCGTTGGTCAAAAGTGTGGCTTTCTACCAAGAACATTCCTCTCAATCCTGTATCTAACAAGTTAGCCCCCAAATTTATTCAGCCCATTCACTGTCACCAAGATCATTAGTCCGGTGGCAGTCCGCTCAAACTTCCTCCCTGCATCAGGAGAATTCATCCCGCTATCCATGTGTCTAAAATAAAGCCTGTGTTTCATGCACATTAACCCGCCGGTCCGTTACACCCCACCCCTGCCTCGTAGATGGGGAACCTACTTATTCGGTTATCCATATTCTGGATTCAAGAAGGAGGGGACACGGATTCCAATACTTGGTGGACTGGGAGGTTACGGTCCGAGGAGAGAAGTTGGGTTCCTGCTAGGGACATTCTGAATCACTCCCTGATCAATGATTACCAGGTGCTACCTATTGTGTGTGCCTTTTTAAGTGCTGTAACTGATGTCCATGTTGTCAGATCGTTGTGGTTCTCCGGGTGTTCCCTTCTGTTTCCCTTGCTGTCTGTGGATCGGGATTCCCCTCTGTTCTTCGTCATGTCTCCCTGTACTCTGCACCGGGATTACGACAACGCTCACTTGGGGAAACAGCACTGGATCACCGAGGATCATCACTGGTTGTCCACCGAACTCCCTGTGTCACCCACCATCAGAGCTTGTGTTTGCCGTGACTCTCCTTCTGTGTTCTGGAATTGCTGTGTTGTTTGTACAGTCTGACCGCTCTTATTTACCTTGTCAATAAACCGCTTTGCTTTTGCATCCTGCCTCTGTCTACGTTATAGTTACAGTATCACATCAGACAGTGCACTAAAGATCCCCTGAGGAACAGTTCCACTTATTCTCTACTATAGGAGAAGAATTGTATACACTTGTTAAATCATCTAAACCAACAACATGTATGTTAGACCCTATTACATCTAAGTTCCTAAAAGAGGTGCTTCCAGAAGTCATAGATCCTCTTGAGTATTATTAATTCCTCATTGTCATTAGGATATGTCCCCAAAACCTTCAAACTGGCTGCTATTAAGCCTCTCATCAAAAAAGCACAACTTGACCCCAAAGAACTAGTTAATTATAGACCGATCTAATCTCCTTTCTGTCCAAGATATTAGAAAGGTAGTATCCTCACAATTATATTCCTCAGGATTTAGACCATATCACGGTACTGAGACTGCTCTCCTTTACAAATGTTACAAATGACCTGCTCTTATCATCTGATCATGGTTGTATCTCTTATTAGTGCTATTGGATCTTAGTGCTGCGTCGACACTATTGACCACAACATTCTTTTGCATAGACTAGAAAACTTGTTGGCATTAATGGAAGTGCATTAGCATGGTTTAAATCATACTTATATGACAGCCATCAGTTCATGATCAGTGAATGAAGAGGTATCATATCGATCACAAGTGCAATATGGAGTACCTCAAGGCTCAGTACTAGGACCGTTACTCTTCACGCTTTACATGTTATCCTTGAGAGATATCATCAGAAAACACGGTGTTAGCTTTCACTGTTATGCTGATGATACTCAGCCCTATATTTCTTTGCGCCGTGAAACATACCAATTTGAAAACTAATGGAATGCATAGTCAATATAAAAAACTGGATGATGAGTAATTTCTTAATGCTAAATTCTGAAAAAAACAGAGGTGTTAACCTGTTAACCTGCACCTAGCGCCGGTGACCTCAACCCCTGTTTACATGTGTCAATATTTACTGAATAGATTAAATGAAATGAGACAAATTTAATCTTGACAAACTATATATCATTATAAAGATCTAAGCCTCAAGCATCAATGACAGATCGCTGTTTTTCAATGGAAAGCTTATAAAGAATGTATTTGCTAAATTTGTGTAAGCAGTACACATCAAAACATGAAGAATGAGAACGCAGTACATACCAGATTCATCGTAATAACGAGTCATAAACACATCCACAGCTGTAAATCCTGGTTTAGTTAGGAAGGTAAGGGTCCACTGACGACATCTCATGGAGCACGTTAGTCCAATGAAGCAATAACGCTTGTAATATGGATGATAATTCCTTTGTTTACATTTCAGTTCTTCAGGGACATAATTGTTTGTGTCCGTTATGGAATAACTCACGCTCAGAAACTGCGTCTTGGTAGTAAAAAACGGCATAGTTTTGTAGCGTCATGTGTCACAAACAGAATGAGGCGATCCACACAAAAAAAAGTGAAAGATAGGTGGAAGATTGTTTATTTGAATTCTGGTGCTCTTTCGGACGGTTCGTGACAGCTCTGAGCACCTGTCATCTGATGGAGGTGGAACTTAGCGATCGCCTTTTCTTTTTCTTTATTTTATTTTTATTTTTCAACATTTTTTATATATGTGTGAGTGTGTTTTATGTTGAATGTGCCTGTATCTACATGATTACCATCTGTTTGAGTGCAAATCAGCTCGCTATTACGGTGTAATCACAGCTATTGATGTGAAGCTCATCTATATGAATAGAGTGTGATTTATTGACATTATGGCATTTATATGATTACCATCTCTATAACTGGCCATCAGCACATCAGCACGTATTTTCATTGTAATTCATTGTAAATGCTGCATTTCTAGCAATCTTAGGATGTTCTGTAATTGGCATACAAAGTTGTTTTGTACCTCGATGGGCCGCAGAGCGGCTGCTCCAGTGCTTGGCTCTCCAGTGTTTGTACTGTTTTGTTCGCTTTTCCTGTTTTTGTTTGTCAAACCGCATCAGCTTCACCAGGGATGAACTGCTGAACATTCGGCAGAACACAGCACAAAATATTTTACCGGATTTCAATATTCGGACGCTTTACTGAACATTGTTGTCGGTGGATCAGCGGCGCTGATCAAACGCTTCAAAAGCGCAGATGGGGAAAGCAAGCTGGTGCGCTTCGTTAGACTCAGGAAACGCTGGATTTGAACGCCGTGCTAGCATCCATCTGGCAAATCTCGCTTCTACCCAACAAAACGGATGAACTCCTTCTGCTTTCCGGACAAATAAGGATTTATCGCACTCTGCTGCTCTGTGTTTCACAGAAACCTGGCTCAATGACCATACGGACAGCGCTCCATCTGCCGCCTTTCAGCTGTTCAGAGCGGATCGCAACGCAGAATCACGGGAAATGCTGGCGTGGGACATGCTTTTATATCAATGAACAGTGGTGCACAGATGTAACTGTGTTAAAGAAGATGTGCTGTTCAGATCTAGAAGTGCTTTTTATCAACTGCAAGCCATTCTATTCGCCGTGGGAGTTTCACTTCGCTTCATTCTCGTGAGTGTTTACATCCCTCCATAGCGCATCGCCTGCGGACAGAAACTCGCTGACCAGATCACAGAGACAGAACAACAACACCGGACTCTGTTTTAATCATTCTTGGGGACTTTAATAAAGCCAATCTCTCCCGTGAACTGCCAAAATTCAGGCAGCATGTTACATGTCCCACCAGAGACAGTAATATATTGGATCACTGTTACACCACAATAAAGGATGCATATCACTCTGTTCCACAAGCAGCTGTCTGATCACTGACTGGTTCATCTTATACCAACCTACAGGCAGAAACTTAAATCTTCTAAACCTGTAGTAAAGACTAAAGAGATGGACCAATGAAACAGAGCAGGATTTACAAGCTTTTTTGACCTCACCGATTGGAGTGTTTTTGAAGATGCTACCACTGATCTGGACGAACTCACCGAGACCGTAACATCATATATTAGTTTTGTGAGGATTTATGCATTCCTACCAGGACTTATTTAACATTCAACAACGATAAGCCATGGTTTACAGCAAAACTCAGACATCTTCGGGCCAAAGAGGATGCCTACAGAAATGGGGACAGAGTCTTGTATAATCAGGCCAGAAACACACTGAACAAAGAGATTTGAGCGCTAAAGGACCTACGCTAAAAGTTGGAAGACCAGTTTATTTCCAACGACTCAACTTCAGTGTGGAGAGGACTGAAAGCCATCACAAACTACAAGACACCATCCCCTGCACTGAGGCTAATCAACGACTTGCTAACGACCTGAATGAGTTTTATTGTAGATTTGAAACACCCCACACCAATTCTGATCATCTCTACACAACCGTTAACACCTCCTGCAATCCCCCTCTCCACACCTCCTGCTCTTCAAATCTGTGAAGATGATGTGCTCAGGTCTTCAGGAAGAACAAAGAAGAAAAGCACCAGGCCCAGATGGTGTTACACCAGCCTGTCTGAGAACCTTGCTGACCAATTGGCCCCCATCTTTTCACAGATCTTCAACAGATCTCTGGAGTTGTGTGAAGTGCCTTCCTGCTTCAAACGCTCCACCATCATCCCGTTCCAAAGAAACCCAAGATAACAGGACTTAATGACTACAGACCTGTGGCTCTAACGTCCTGTTGTCATGAAGTCATTTGAAAAACTGGTTCTGGCTTATCTGAAGGACATCACTGGACCCTTACTGGACCCCTGCAGTTTGCTTACCGAGCAAACAGGTCCGTGTGATGCAGTAAACATTGGACTGCATTATGTTCTGCAACACCTAGACAGACCAGGGACTTATGTGAGGATCCTGTTTGTGGACTTCAGCTCGCCTTTAAACATCATCCCAAACCTCCTCCTGCCCAAACTAACTCAGCTCTCCGTGCCCACCTCCGCCTGTCAGTGGATCAACAGCTTCCTGACAGACAGGCAGCAGCTAGTGAGGCTGGGAAAATACACATCCAGCACCGCATCAATCAGCACCGGAGCTCCCCAGGGCTGTGTTCTCTCCCACTGCTCTTCTCCCTGTACACCAATGATTGCACATCTAAGGACCCCTCTGTCAAGCTCCTGAAGTTTGCAGGCGACACCACACTCATCGGCCTCATTCAGGATGGTGCGAGTCTGCTTACAGACAGGAGGTTAAAGAGCTGACTGTATGGTGCACTCTCAACAACCTGGAGCTTAACACGCTCAAAACAGTGGAGATGATGGGGATTTCAGGAAAACCCCTGCTCTCCCCCACTCACCATCATGAACAGCACTGTGACTGCAGTGGAGTCATTCAGGTTCCTGGGAACCACCATCTCAGGACCTGAAGTGGGACATTCACATTGACTCCATTGTGAAAAGGCCCAGCAGTGGTTGTACTTCCTTGCCAGCTGAGGAAATTTAACCTACCACAAGAATTGCTGAAACAGTTCTACTCCACCATCATTGAATCCATCCTCTGCACTTCAGTAACTGTCTGGTTCAGCTCAGCTTCTAAATCTGACCTCAGAAGACTACAGAGGGTAGTCCGGACTGCTGAGAGAATCATCGGTACAACCCTCCCTTCTATTCAAGAACTGTACTTATCCAGAATGAGCAAAAGGCTGGCAAAATCACTCTGGACCCCTCACATCCAGCACACTACCTCTTTGAACTGTTGCCATCTGGTCGACGCTACAGAGCACTGAGCACCAGACCGGCAGACACAGGAACAGTTTCTTCCCCAGGCAATCCATCTAATGAACACTCGATAATAACTGTGGAACACACTACACTATTTATATTTACATACACATACACTTATTTATCTAACACACATACTTAGTGTACCTTAATTTTTTTTGCACATAATATACCTGTACATACACAACTGCTCATTGTAATATACCTGCCATACAATTTTCATTTTTATATTGTCATTTCTTATCTACTTATTTGTATTTTTTTATTTTTTTATTTTTATTCTTTATTATGTGTTTTTTGTCCTGTCGCTGTCATTCTGTTGCACTGCGGAGCTTCTGTTACTAAAACAAATTCCTCAGTATGTGTGAACATACCTGGCAATAAAGCTCATTCTGATTCTGATTCTAAATCTTTTTTTTTTTCTTATTTTTCTTACTCAAATTATTCTTATTATATCTTTCTAGTGCTCAAATAAATCATATATGATGTCTAAGTTTCCGTCTAGTGTTTAATAATTGAAAAAAATATGTGTGGTGTGTTTAATGACTAAAATAGTTTGTAGAACCCTTCAATACAGTTAAAGGTAAAGGTAAATCTTTTTTTTATATTTGGGGGACTAGACATAGTCTCAGAAAAATGGTTGCAGGAATCTCATTTTTCATGGTATCTCCTTCAAATTTGAAATATAAACTCATGGGACATTTGACTTTCAACCCATTGGTTTTCTAGATTGCTCCAGGACTGATTTCATGTATTTTTATATCAAATAAAAAAAAAAATTCAGTGTGGTAAAAAAAAATTTCAAGGAACTTCAGTGTCTATAACTTTTAATATGTTTGAGCATTACCAACTCTGGTTGATAAAAAGTAAAGCCCAAAGGGTTGTAGCGTATCAGACCCGAACCAGATAAATTAAAGATTTGATCGGAGCATGGTTGAAACATGAGGAGCCGAATTCCACAGAAAGGCAACAGGATGTTGTAAATCAAATCCTAGCACCACAGTCTGAAGCAAGATAACCAACCAACTCTTTCAGAGAACAGCTTTCAACATTAACACCATTAGAACAATTATTGACAATTTCAATTCAGAGAAGAGATTGTCAAATTTGGTCAAGTAATCCAGATTGATGGTCAAAGAGATGCACAGCCTGACCATCACATGTAAACCCATGATGGTAATCATGATAACATGGATTGACTTCCCCACCTACAAGAGAATAACCAGACTGAAATTCCTTTAAGGGGACCTTTTAACCTCTGGTCTCCACAGAACGTCCTTATGTTAGAGAATGGCACAAAAACTGTCTTTTACAGATGTAGAAATGAACCAAAATGAACTAAAATACTTATAAAGGAATATCAGTCCATTGCTTAACTCCATATCATATATGAAACCCACTCATTTGACTATCATGTTTCTAATCACTTATTGTCGTGTCTTTTTATAACTATTGTATAGCTCAAGTATTCATATTCATGTTTAGTATGTGTGTGTTCGAATCTTCTTGCTTGAAACGTTTCTGACCATCAGTTATTTGTCAAATGTACCATATTCTTATCATAGGAATCATGTCCAAAATTATACCCTGCAAGAGCGGAAAATTCAGACCACTTGATTGATAAGATAACATATGATTTATGAATGGGCAGGACAAACATCACAACACCCGAGCAAAGACAATATCTAATTAGTCAAGACAACATTTGAGGTGTGGCGAAAGGCCAGTTTAAATACTCAGGACACCATCAAATTTTGCTTTTAGCTTTGGCTTTTCAGCTGCTGCTTTTAGTCATCACTTTTAGCATTCTTTGAGTGCTGTTCCAGCGTGCTTTGGCCTGCAGCCTGCTGCTACTTAGCCATGACGAGAAGAAACACCACCTAGTCTCGTCAAACTTTACTTCTATTCTTTTACTTTAGTTTCTTTTCTTTTCCGTTTGAGAGTTTCGTGTTCTGAGTTAAGTTTTGTACGCTGTGTCTCGAGTCTGACCTCGCTGACGTCTGAAACTTAAACCAGCCCATAACTCTGCATCGTCAGCCTCCTAACCACGGCTTCCCAAGATGTCACTTCACGACTACTGAACTTCCAGCCAATCAGCAACCTCAGGAAACCCCTTTTCAATGACAACAAAGGGAACCCCTTTACACAGGCAACTTTAAAGTTAACTTTAAAGGGTACATAACATACACAGTTTCACCTAATCTCATGTTAATCTTGAGTACCTATAGAGTAGTACAGCATCCTTCATATATCCAAAAGTCTTATTTTTATCATATTTATGAAAGAAAAATACAGCTTTCTGATTCTCTCGAGAAAAGCCGAGCTCCTGAAGGCGTCGGGTGGAGCTATAATACTGATGTTTTGTGTTGTTTCCATTAACATATATTCACTTATGTGCTGATTTCCAACAAAGAGCAGAAATCTGATGCAGTTGTACTTACATGAATGGTGTCTTTATCACTGGTACCACTCCATGTTTTAATAGCAACGATGTGCAAATCCAGCGTCGACCTAGGCCTTGTTTATAAAACATTCGTCACTGAAATAACATGAACACACAAACGCATTTCTACACTCCGTGTGCCCGGAAAAACAAACTGCATCCACTGTTCGTGTAACAATGGGTTCTTTTGAAGCTCAACACGTAAACTTTCCCTCACATCCAAAACACACTTATTTGGAGACATTCTTGAACAAATCCTATGCTGCCAAGGATTTCCTGATGAAGTACATTGATGAGCTGGTCTCGCTCTCCTCCGGCGATGTATGCGTGGCTTTTACGAGAGAAATGCTCATATAAGGAGTTCCACCATCATCTACGTCATTAAATCCACAATCGAAAAAAACAGCCAAAACTTGTATCAACCCAGAGTAAGATTTTCGCACAGAAATTCTCTGTCATTCGTCCTAATTTTTTTTAAAACTTTGGCCATGTTTAGCATGAGAATCCATCTCTTTAACACTGTGAACAACTCTTAATACATGAAACACCATTGTAGCCCCCTTTAATTTCTTTACAATATAAGTATGTTTAAAATGTTTGAATGGGATATTTGTATGATTTGTAGGCAACATATAAATATCCTAGTTTGTCTAACTGCATCACTGCATTGTACAAAAACAGGTCAAATCCATCTGATGTTCCATTTATCTAAAAGGAAAAGTTTATTGTTAGTTTCCTGTCTGAGCTGTATCGCTTCTAGTAACAACCTTTCACTTGTAAATGCATCATAACAACTTCAGCCTGGAACACACCAAGCCGGCCGATGAACTAGTGGCAACGAAAGCAGACTGCAGGATCGGCTCAAGTCGGAGCGTCCTGGTCCAGATTTGCCCTGACACACAAGCCAATTCTCGACACCGACGGCCAACTAGCATCGCGTTCTGCCTGCGTAGGAAATATCTTTCCATAACAGCAGGTGGCAGTAGTCTTAGCGTAGTTACTCAAAGCGGAAACCGGAAGAAGATACAGTGATACAAAAAATATACAAAGAAAAGCATATCAGAGTCTCGCTATCCACAGAGCGGATTTGTGATATTTGAAATGTCTGACATGTTGCATCTTTTTAAATAATCACGAATGATAATCACGAAATTAATCACGAGAATGCAAACAAATGAGAAAACCAAGTATGTCCCCGTTGACTCGTTGTTTACTTGCTTTATCACTTCCGTTTTTCTTCTAGAGCACTGGTTGGCTGGCTGAACAGCCAATCAGAATGATCAGATGGCCCGACTGACTGACAAGCCCGATGCCGATTCAACATGTCGAGTGGCCATTCTAAGCTGACGAGGACCAATTTCAGTCGGACGGTGCGGAACACACTGAGAAGATTTAATCGGCCGACCGTCGGCTTGGTGTGTTCCAGGCATTCTGATTCACGGGTACTTTACTATTGATATTTTTCAAGGTATTGAAGTTAGAAATGCCTGTATCATGACCACTAATTCACATACTTTGTCAATAAAATAAAAGTACCCATTATCCACAGATCTTAGATGTGAATTAATATTTTTTGGTAATTAAATATCGCCAGCTGAAAAGTAACCGTGTTCTGCTGTGGCTCCCTCTGGTGGACATCATCAGTATTAAGGGCTTCAATGAAAGTGCTGTAAAGTTGTTTTATTTTGGATACAAGCCTTAGACTTTCACTCTTTTCTTCAACATTAAATGATGAACTAAAGATTTTGTATTGTCATTATTTAAAAGCTACTGTTCCTTTAAAAACAGCTTACGATTTCCATCAAAAGTGAAGCACTAAATTTAAATGATTTAAAGTGGCCATTGTTAATATTTCTTTTTCTAGCCCTTCACTTTTGATTATTCTTGTGTAAGACAACCCTTGGGTAATTTTCTGCTATTATGTGCACATCACAGACATACCTACAGACAAAACAAAAAATAGACCTTGAGTAAACACACACACAAGAGAGGAGAGAGAGAGAGAGAGAGAGAGAGAGAGAAAGAGAGAGAGATGCTCCCTTGCACATCTTACACGCTTAACATCAATATTGGGTATTGTTTGATCTCTGAGAACTTTGATTGGATGCTCGGGACATCCTGTATGTTGCTGTATGAATATAAATATGACCCCTCTTCCTTAATAAAGTTATGAGTGTTATGGCCCACTGGCTCTCTGTATCAGTTTGATTCTCGGGATCCTGCTGCGACTGCTCTAAACCACAGCTGATGACTGCTAGCATCAAGACTCTGAACAACTTACTGCAAAGCCTCCAGGCAAAGAAGACTACTGTTAAAACAAGCGATTCATTTACTCAGAACAACAAGGTAAGAACTTTAGAACTTTACTCAGCAAGTATAAAAAATGGGAAAAAAATGTACTGATAAAAACACTTTAACAGAAATTTGCACAGCTAGGTTAAAGTAAAGTAACTAAGATATATGAAAATAAAATCAAACTGCTTTAGTAAGTCAAACATCAGTAGAAGGTGTGTTGATGTTTGTGTTGTTCACCAGGTCATGGAGATCCACCGTCTGCTGTGATTCTGCTGCTGCTCTTGGCTGCTTCTTTCACTGCTTATGGTCAACCAGATGATATAAAGCCTCGTTATCAAAATTCCTCAGTCAGCATGTGGGTCTCCAGTGAGTGAGCATGATTGTAACAGAGAAATCAGAAGAGAGACATCACTGCCTCTGAAAATGGCTGCAAAGAGTCAACACTTTCATAAAAGCAAAAAGGATATTATTAGAGTAGTTTGTGGCAAGGAGGAACTCCACAGGGCAAAAATCTGTTTAAGAGCAACAAGCCTTTTCCTGTGGTCACGTGTAAATTAAAAAGTGGGAGAGCGCCAAAATGCCAATATAGAGGAAAAAGTCCACTCGTTACATTGTTTTGGGTTGTGATAGAGGATGGCCTGTACATTATGAGGAAGGCATAATTTAATGGATAGATGACAGGCTAAATAGATCCTCACAAAGCTTGACAAAATTTTGCTAATCATTTGTTCACCACTCTTTTTCTGTCAAAAAATTGCAGTGGCTTAACTATGTTTTCAGATGTGCTGTAAATTTGCAAACCACTGCTTGATACAGTCTAAAGTCCACCAATGAGGCACAGCTGTGAACATGAACACAGTGGCAATAGATTTATTACATTGTTTGTTGTGTTTGTTGTGCTTTAAAAGCTATATTACAATCGTTAATTATATTTGAGTAATAGATAAATGGCACTCTGTAGGATAAAGAATACGATCTCTCATATCATGGTGTACCAGTCTGTTTTACATTCATTAAGCATAATGTTAAAATGTATTTAACTTTAATGATATATTCTTCAGAATCTGTCTGAGGTCTTACCGTCATGCAAGTCTCTGGGTGTAATTGTGCATTTGTGTGCAAATCATGTGTATGATTCAGCTAGTCTAACACAATTTTAAGCACTCTGTTAACAATTGTTGGGCATTTAAAAAAAAAAATAATAATAATAATAATGGGAGTAGTGGATGTGCAAAAATAGATGAGGATAAGAAAGATGAAGATGTTTACCACCTGTCTCTAATCTTCAAATAAAAGCGTCTCTACTACCCTTAAACTCAACTGCTTGATTGTCTTGCATCTCAGCAACACAAAATTAGAGATAGTAAATATCCACAAACTAATATTTAGAGAATAGAAGAGAAATAAAGATAAAACAGCTTGAGTTAGACTGAGATCCAGATCAAAACCATGAATCAAAGTTCTGAATCCAAAACCAGTGTGGCCTCAAGATTAAGACCACAAGATCAAGACTATTAGACTATTATGGCTAACAAATCAGATTCGGATATATATTTTATGCATTTGATATATATATATATATATATATATATATATATATATATATATATATATATATATATATATATATATATATATATATATATATATGTATTATATCAAATGCATAAATATATATCGAATCTGATTTATATATATTTATATACAAATGATATATATATATATATATATATATATATATATATATATATATATATATATATATATATATATAATTTTTTTTAATGTAGTTAATGATTAATTAATAATAAAACAAAGTTACAGTAGTTGCAAGCAGCAATGAGGCCAAGCACTACAGTGCCATAGGCACACAGAGGCTCAAGGAATACAAAGCACTTTGGGCATTTGCATTTAACCAAGAAAATAAAAGAGGACTATTTTTAAAACTGTTGTAAATGCAACTATGAATGTGAGTCATGTGATCAGACCCAGGACCAAAAAAGTGCTGCTCAACTTGCTCAACTGAACCGCTTATTTTTTATTTTATTCCTTTTTGCGATTTGTTTGCTTTTTATTTTTGTGGTTGCTATTATGTGGTGTGATTATTCTTTTTTATGTTTCGTTCTCTGCAATAATAATAATAATAATAATAATAATAATAATAATAATAATAATAATAATGTTGGATGAAAAGCAGCACAGAAGCTGTATATTTAGTATAAATATATAAGTATGTTTACCATACCATCCGTTACTAATCGTATTTATATTGTATTAGGTTTATTACATAGCGTGCGTTCGCGGTGAAACCACTATAGGATATAGTTTAGTGTCCCTGTTATGCTTTATATTGTTACATTCTAAAATGATGTGTTCTACTGTGGCTCCCTCTGGTGGACATCATCAGTATTAAGGGCTTCAAGAAAGTGCTGTAAATTTGTTTTTATATCGGATACATGCCTTAGAGCGTTCACTCTTTTTTTTTTCACATTAAATGATGTGCCATTGAAAATGAATGTCAGTTCATGTATCTAAAGCATAAAGCACCTGATTCAAATTTTGAAAGCATGACTGAGACACTGAAACATTGCATGTTTCCGTTTGGAGGGTCAGTGGCTGCGTTGCAAAAGATCACTGGACTGGCTATGATGTAAGATTGACTGATTCTATTATTTTTATAAATGATGAGGTGAAAGCGAGTGCTGCAATTCAGAGCAGAAAGACACCAGACCTTTTCCCAGCTACTGGAAATGTAAAATGTTCAATTTTGTTTGCTGTTTCTTGATTCCAAACTAGTACCACAATATCTCAGACTTGATCAATCACATGTAAGACATTATTTTGGACCCACAAGCGCATATGATTGGGGTAAAGAACGAGACAATGGTTTTCTAATTGGGCCACGATATTTCAATATCGCGGTTATACCTGTGTTGATAATTCTGCTAATCAAGTGGGTCATGTATATTACAATATTGGGAAGAAATGATTAAGACAAGCTTTGCAGTTCATTATAGACCACAGTATTAAACTATGAACTGAAGATTTTGTATTGTCATTATTTGAAAGGTACTGTTTCTTTAAAAACAGCCGTAAGCGATTTCAATCAAAAGTGAAGCACTAAATTATAAATGATTTTAAGTGGCCATTGTTAATATTTCTTTTTCTTGCCATTCACTTTTGATTATTCTGTAAGACATCCCTTTGGTAATATTCTGCAGTTATGTGACAACATAGACATACCTACAGACAAAACAAGAACTAGACCTTGAGTAAACACACACACACACACACACAGAGAGAGAGAGAGAGAGAGAGGAGGATGCTCCCTTGCACATCTTACATGTTTTAACATCCATAAAGTGTATTGTTTGATCTCTGAGAACTTTGATTGGATGCCGGGACATCCTGTATGTTGCTGTATGAATATAAATATGACCCCTCTTCCTTAATAAAGTTAGAGAGTGTTATGGCGCACACTGGCTCTCTGTATCAGTTTGATTCTCACGGATCCTGCGCTGTGACTGCTCTAAACCACAGCTGATGACTGCTAGCATCAAGACTCTGAACAACTTACTGCAAAGCCTCCAGGCAAAAGAAGACTACTGTTAAAACAAGCGTATTCATTTACTCAGAACAACAAGGTAAGAACTTTAGAACTTTACTCAGCAAGTGTAAAAATGGGAAAAAAATGTACTGATAAAAACACTTTAACAGAAATTTGCACAGCTGGGTTAAAGTAAAGTAACTAAGATATATGAAAATAAAATCAAACTGCTTTAGTAAGTCAAACATCAGTAGAAGGTGTGTTGATGTTTGTGTTGTTCACCAGGTCATGGAGATCCACCCGTCTGCTGTGATTCTGCTGCTGCTCTTGGCTGCTTCTTTCACTGCTTATGGTCAACCAGATGATATAAAGCCTCGTTATAAAAAATTCCTCAATCAGCATTTGGGTCCTCATGTGAATGAGCATGCTTGTGACAGAGAAATCAGAAAGAGAGACATCACTGCCTCTGGAACTGCAAATGGCTGCAAAGAAGTCAACACTTTCATACAAGCAAATAAGAATGATATTAAAGTAGTTTGTGGCAAAGGAGGAACCCACAGGGCAATAATCTGTTTAAGAGCAACCAGCATTTTCCTCTGGTCCGTGTAAATTACAAACTAGGCAGAGACACCCAAATTGCCAATACAGAGGGAAAAAGTCCACTCGTTACATTGTTTTGGGTTGTGATAGAGGATGGCCTGTACATTATGAAGAAGGCATAATTTAATGGATAGATGACAGGCTAAATAGATCCTCACAAAGCTTGACAAAATTTTGCTAATCATTTGTTCACCACTCTTTTCTGTCAAAAGTGCAGTGGCTTAACTATGTTTTCAGATGTGCTGTAAATCTGCAAACCACTGCTTGATACAGTCTAAAGTCCACCAATGAGGCACAGCTGTGAACATGAACACAGTGGCAATAGATTTATTACATTGTTTGTTGTGTTTGTTGTGCTTTAAAAAGCTATATTACAATTGTTAATTATATTTGAGTAATAGATAAATGACCTCTGTCATTATGGCGTCTGCAGGATGGAGAATACTGGTCTCTCATATCATGGTGCACCTGTCTGTTTTTACATTCATTAAGCATAATGTTAAAATGTATTTCACTTTAATGATATATTCTTCAGAATCTGTCTGAGGTCTTCACTTCTTCATGCAAGTCTCTGTGTGTAATTGTGCATTTGTGTGCAAATCATGTGCATGATTCAGCTAGTCTAACACAATTTTAAGCACTCTGTTAACAATTGTTGGGCATTAAAATAATAATAATAATAATAATAATAATAATAATAATAATAATAATAATAATAATAATAATAATAATAATACTAATTGGAAGTAGTGGATGTGCAAAAATATATGAGGATAAGAAAGATGAAGATGTTCACCACCTGTCTCTAATCTTCAAATAAAGCGCTCTACTACTCTTAAACTCAACTGCTTGATTGTCTTGCATCTCAGCAACACAAAATTAGATATAGTAAATATCCACAAACTAATATTTAGATAATAAAAGAGAAATAAAGATAAAACTGGAGTTAGACTGAGATCCAGATCAAAACCATGACTCAAAGTTCTGAATCAAATCCAATGTGGCCTCAAGACTAAGACCACAAGATCAAGACTATTAGACTATTACATCAGATTCAGATCAGATATTACAAATCAGATTCTGGATATATATATTTTATCCATTTGATATAATATATATATATATATATATATATATATATATATATATATATATATATACAGTCATGGCCAAAAATATCAGCACCCTTGGTAAATATGATCAAAGAAGGCTGTGAAAATTAATCTGCATTGTTAATTTTGACTTTTATTTAAAAAAATTCACAAAAAATCTAACCTTTCATTGGATAATAAGAATTTAAAATGGGAAATATCATTATGAAATAAATGTTTTCTTTAATACACATTGGCCACAATTAACGGCACCCTTTAATTCAATACTTTTGAAACCTCCATTTGCCAGGTTAACAGCTCTAAATGTTCTCCTATAATGGCTGATGAGGTTAGAGAACACCTGACAAGAGATCAGAGACCATTCCTTCATCCAGAATCACCCCAGACCCTTTAGATTCCCAGCTCCATGATGGTGCTTTTCCTCTTCAGTTCACTCCTCTCATTTTCTGTAGGGTTCAGGTCAGGGAACTGGATTGGTCATAGCAGAAGTTTGGTTTTGTGCTCAGTGGCCCATTTGTGTGTTGTTTTTGAGGTTTGTGTTTGGATTATTATGCGGTTGAAAGATCCAAAAATGGGCCATTATAAGATTTCTAACAGAGTCAGTCACTTATAGATTTTTTAACTGTTGGTATTTGATAGAATCAAAGATGCCAAGTATCTAAACAAGATGTCCAGGACCTCCAGCAGAAATATAGGCCCACAACATAAAAAAAATACAGCAGTATATTTCATTGTACACATGGGGTACTTTTTTATCCATGTGTTCACCAAACCCATCTTGAGTTTTTGTTGCTAAAAGCAATTTTTTTTGGTACATCTTACCATAGAAGCCAGTCCCATTTGAAGTTCCAGTCGTAACTGATCACTGAATATGCTGTAGATTGTTTTGGATGAGCTAGGAGAATTTTTCTTGAAACCCTCCCAAACAACATGTGGTGATGTAGGTTCTGTTTTTAACGTTTTCTGACCCTGAGACTCAACTATTTTCTGCAAGTCTCCAGCTGTGGTCCTTGGAGAGTCATTAGCCACTTAAACTCTCCTCCTCACCGTGCATTAGGACAATATAGACACACGTCCTCTTCCAGGCAGTTTAGAACATTTTATGTTGATTGGTAATTCTTAATTATTGCCCTGGCGGTGGAAATGGGAATTTTCACTGCTCTTGCTCTTTTCTTAAAGCGTGTTCATGTTCATAATCACCCTGGAGTGCTGACAATTGTGAATATGAGTTGGAATACTTCAGAGATATTTTACTCATAAGAAATTCTAGGGGTATTAGAAGTAATATTCTAATTTTCTGAGATACTGAATTTGGGATTTTCCTTAGTTGTCAGTTATAATCATTAAAATGAAAAGAAATAAACATTTGAAATATATCAGTCTGTGTGTAATGAATGAATATAATATACAAGTTTCACTTTTGAGTGGAATTAGTGAAATAAATCAACTTTTGATGATATTCTAATTAAATGACAAGCACCTGTATATTGTTATATTCTAAAATGATGTGTTCTACTGTGGCTCCCTCTGGTGGACATCATCAGTATTAAGGGCTTCAAGAAAGTTCTGTAAAGTTGTTTTTATATCGGATAAAATTGAAAAAGGAGAACTTTTACTTTTACTGGAGTAATACTTTACTATATGTATCTGTTCTTTTACTCAAGCACTTGATTTGTGTACTTGTCCACCACTGTCGGATACAAACCTTAGACGTTCACTCTTTTATTCAGTATTAAATGATGTGCTGTCAAAAATGAGTGTCAGTTCATGCTGTATCTCGTTCATATCATGTATCTAAAGCATAAAGCACCTGATTCAAGTTTTGAAAGCAAGACTGAGACACAGAAAACATTGCATGTTTCCATTTGAGGGTCAGTGGTTGCGTTGCAAAAGATCATCAGACTGGCTATGATGTAAGATTGACTGATTCTATTACTTTTAGAAATTATGTGGTGAAAGTGAGTGCAATAGTTCACAGCAAAAGACAATAGATCTTTTCCCAGCTACTGGAAATGTAAAATGTTCAATCTTTTTTTGCTGTTTCTTGATTCCAGACTAGTACAACCATATCTCAGACTTGATCAATCACATGTAAGACATTATTTTGGACCCACCACAGGCATAGGATTGGGGTAAAGAACGAGTCAATGGTTTTCTAATTGGTCCACGTATTTAAATATGCGGTTATACCTGTGTTGATAATTCTGCTAATCATGTGGGTCATGTATATTACAATATTTGGAAGGAATGATAAGACAAGCTTTGCTGTTCATGTAGACCACAGTATTAAAATATGAACTGAAGTATTTTTTGTATTGTCATTATTTGAAAGCTACTATTCCTTTATAAAACAGCCTTTCCATCACAAGTGAAGCACTAAATTATAAATGATTTAATGTGGCCATTGTTAATATTTCTTTTTTCTTGCCCTTCACTTTTGATAATTCTTGTGTAAAACATCCCTTGGATAATTTCCTGCAGTTATGTGCACACCATAGACATACAGACAAAACAAGAACTAGACCTTGAGTAAACACACACACACACACAGAGAGAGAGAGAGAGAGAGAGAGAGATGCTCCCTTGCACATCTCACACGTCTTAACATCCATAAGGGTATAGTTTGATCTCTGAGCACTTTGATTGGATGCTCGAGACATCCTATATGTTGCTGTATGAATATAAATCTGACCCATCTTCCTTAATAAAGTTGAGAGTGTTATGGCGCACACTGGCTCTCTGTATCAGCTTGATTCTCAGCGGATCCTGCACTGCAACTGCTCTAAACCACAGCTGATGACTGCTAGCATCAAGACTCTGAACAACTTACTGCAAAGCCTCCAGGCAAAAGAAGACTACTGTTAAAACAACGTATTCATTTACTCAGAACAACAAGGTAAGAACTTTAGAATTTTACTCAGCAAGTATAAGATATACAAGAAATTTGGAAAAAAAAAATAATAATTATAAATTGGGGAAAAAATGTACTGATTAAAACACTTTAACAGAAATATGCACAGCTGGGTTAAAGTAAAGTAACTAATATATATGGAAATAAAACAAACTGCTTTAGTAAGTCAAACATCAGTAGAAGGTGTGTTGATGTTTGTGTTGTTCACCAGGTCATGGAGATCCACCCGTCTGCTGTGATTCTGCTGCTGCTCTTGGCTGCTTCTTTCACTGCTTATGGTCAACCAGATGATATAAAAGCCTCATTATCAAAAATTCCTCAATCAGCATTTGGGTCCTCATGTGAATGAGCATGCTTGTGACAGAGAAATCAGAAAGAGAGACATCACTGCCCTGGAACTGCAAATGGCTGCAAAGAAGTCAACACTTTCATACAAGCAAATAAGAATGATATTAAAGTAGTTTGTGGCAAAGGAGGAACTCCAAAGGGCAAAAAATCTGTTTAAGAGCAACCAGCGTTTTCCTCTGGTCAGCTGTAAATTACAAAGTGGGCAGAGACACCCAAATTGTAAATATAGAGGGAAGAAGTCCACTCGTTACATTGTTTTGGGTTGTGATAGAGGATGGCCTGTACATTATGATGAAGGCATAATTAATGCATAGATGACAGGCTAAATAGATCCTCACAAAGCTTTACAATATTTTGCTAATCATTTGTTCACCACTTGCAATAGATTTATAACATTGTTTGTTGTGCTTTAAAAGCTATATTACAATTTCTAATTATATTTGAGTAATAGATAAATGACCTCTGTCATTATGGCACTCTGTAGGATAAAGAATACGATCTCTCATATCATGGTGCAGTCTGTTTTTACATTCATTAAGCATAATGTTAAAAATGTATTTAACTTTAATGATATATTCTCCAGAATCTGAGGTCTTCACTTCTTCATGCAAGTCTCTGTGTGTAATTGTGCATTTGTGTGCAAATCATGTGTATGATTCAGCTAGTCTAACACAATTTTAAGACGCTGTTAACAATTTTTGGCATTTAAAAAAATAAATAAAATAATAATAATAATTGGGAGTAGTGGATGTGCAAAAATAGATGAGGGATAAGAAAGATGAAGATGTTTACCACCTGTCTCTAATCTTCAAATAAAACATCTCTACTACCCTTAAACTCAACTGTTTGATTGTCTTGCATCTCAGCAACACCAGATTAGAGATAGTGAATATCAAAACTAATATTTAGAGAATGAGAGAAATAAAGATAAAACAGCTGGAGGTAGACTGAGATCCAGATCAAAACCATGACTCAAAGTTCTGAATACAACTCCAATGTGGCCTCAAGATTAAAAGATCAAGACTATTAGACTATTATGGCTAACAAATCAGATTCGGATATATATTTTATCCATTTGATAAAATATAATAATTGTTTTATGTAGTTAATGATACTATACTATAGGGTGAAAATAGAACTTTAATCAAATAAAAAGTAAATGAATAAATTGTATTATTTACAAATTACAATTGTAGCTCTCAACATTTACCTATGGCTATAACTTTATTATGACTCTAATTTATTTTAACGTCTCAAGCATTCAGAAATCATGCAAAGGAAATTAAGTAGTTTTACTATGATAAAACCATGGTTTATTTTTGTAAGGGTTGTGATATCCCGTTTTTTGTTGAAGAAATTATAAAGGCTGTGTCATCATATAGCAAAAGGTGGCCAAAAATGAAAGATTAAGTGAATATTTGAATTACATTTTTGGTCAGTAGCCTAAACAAGAATTTGATTGTCCTGTAAGTGTAACAGCAGCAATTACATGGCATTTGGCTCCTTTGCAGGCATTTGTAATAACATGTACATAAATTGTTTATTTTGTATTTGCCTACATTATGTATTTTAACAGTGTTATTATTAACCAATCATTATTGCCTCATTGTTTTTATATAATGCATTTTAAGTCATTTTAAAGGTTATTGATGGCTAAGGTCTGTTTTATAAACAACAACAAAATTACAGTATATTAATATTTATTTGTAAATTATTATTTGAAGTAACAAAACCATGGTTAATTTGCAGTTACCTTGGCTACAAGAAGGATGATTTGTGGTGTTTTGTTAAAACCATGGGTAATTTTAGTAAGGGAACCTGAGAGAAAAAAGAAAAGAAAAGAAAAGAAAAGAAAAGAAAAGAAAAGAAAAGAAAAGAGAAGAGAAGAAGAGAGAAAAAAAACTTTTTTTCAGGAATGTGCCTGAGCGTGATAAAGCGGACCTCGTTTTACCTAAATGATTTATCATTTATTTTAATATATATTCAAAGATGTATAAGGTGTGCATTGTAGCTGACACCTAAATGAACACATTATAATTGTTTTATGACTGCAAGTCTTTCTCCTCAAATGCTATTGAGCTTCAAATTTGCGTTTGAGCCCATGTGAAAAAGTAGCATAATTTACATATGATTTAGTTTATTTTAATAAATATCAAACATTCAATTCAATTGTGCATTATAGTTGACACCTAGATGAACGATTACAGTTGTTTTATGACTGTAAGTCATTCTTCTCAAATACTACTGACGTTAGAAAAGTGTATACCAATATCGCATCTAAATTTGAGACTCTCGAACGTCCAACGTCAAGCCAACTTAATGCCGTGTTTTTTTTTTTTTTTTTTACTTTCTTTAGTTTTCTTTTCTCTGCGCCGGATTACTGGTGTACTTTACTCGGTCATAGATGTCCATCCATCAATTATGAACATTCAGCCGCAAACATGAGGCGCGAGCGATCCGAGCGCGGATGGAAGAATAGCACATGTTTTTTTTTTTTTTTTTTTTTTTGAGCAACTGGGGTGGTGCCCCAGTGAGGGACTACTCCTCTGGGAGTTGGTGCCCTACGCAGACTGCTACACAAAACGTAAAATGGTGTCAGAACAGGCATTTTGTACTCACTACTCCAGTGTTTTATACAATTAAATTTTATTATAAACAGCTTACATTAATATTTCATTAATATCAGTTGTTAAACAATTTTGCTTTGTAATGGCAGACTCCTATACTAATCAGCAGATACAGTAACGAGATCAACAACTCACCAACAGATATAGTTAATTCCTCAAAATTGTTTGTTTAGGATGCAGCTCAGATAAGTATCGTTATTTCTTACTTTTTAGCGTCTTTAAATAAACTTTTAACAAGTTAAACAACGTTAATCACTCGATTTCTCAGCATTCCTCTCCTCTTTGACCGTTACTGTTCAAAGTATGCGCGCTACAGTTGCACGCGCACTACATTCAGATTTCTTAAAGGGGAAGCGTACCATTATAGATGTTTGTGTTTCTATGAATTTTTAGTCACATGTAATACACTTATTCGGACATTATGAAATATCATATTTATTATATTTGCCTTACTGTATTAGGAATTTCAGTTTTATATTTGTGTATATTCATGTAGGCTGCATTTTTATAGGTTACAAGCACACACACACACACACACACACACACACACACACACACACACACACACACACACACACACACAAGTGTTACTCTAAAAAATTAAAGTTACTCTTAAAAGTAATTAACAGAATCAAATAAGATCCTGCAGGACAAAGTGAATTTCACTTTAAAAATCACAATGTCCAATATGATACAAATCAATAAAAGATCCTACATGAAAAATTTAAATCCCATTAAATAAAACAGAATGTCCAATAAGATTCTAAGCATCAAATAAAATCCTACAGGACACAGTAAAATCCCATTAAAATAAATCAGAATGTCCAATAGGATTCTAAGAATCAAATAAAATCCAAAAGGATAAACTGAAATTCCAATAGGGATTTTTTGACAAGGCAGTTGAGACTTACAACCAATACGGCTGTAAAGGTCCTTTCTAGGTGCTGATCCACCATCTGGGCTGGATCCGGAGACTGCAGTAACCATCTGATCTGGATACAGACTGGATCTGGTGCCTACGGTGACCTCGGAATAAGAGAGAAACAGATTAATATAATTTAAGATTTTAATATCTATCGATGTTTGATAGGGAGCCAGTGCAGTGTTGACAGGACAGGGCTAATATGGTCATACTTCCTGGTTCTAGTAAGAACTCTAGCTGCTGCATTTTATTATTCATAAGAAAACGGTGACATTAATACCTAAATTGCTTTATTAACAGTAGACATGCATGCACAGCCATATTAATGATTATTCCCATTGCATTTTGTCATCATGTATCTAGCAGTGATCACATTTTCATGCTTAATTTGCACACTTGGTAGCAGTTGTTGTAAACCTCATCCATGGGCTGCAGTGTTTACATTTTGAAGAATTCCTGGCATGGCTCAGACTTGTTCTCCATTTTGTTACACCTATATATCGAGGCTGAGGGAGCATAGAAACAGCATTATTACAAAGATAAACATTCAGACATGGCAACTGAGAAATTGAATGGCATGGCACCATTTTAAACCTCTAATTATATATGTAAAAACAAACAAACAAAAAAAAAAACATACTGTCAAGCCAGCAGAAGTGTGCCCTCTTTCAAATGAGTCTGTATACACCAGACTTCTGAATTTGTAACAAACCAGAGACAGATTTAATAATGCAGCATCACCCTCCTCCAGAACCATGTGAAGAATAATTTCCGACAGGACTGCATCTGGCAACCTATTGGGCATCATAAACAAAACAAAAAAATATGTCAGTGCCATGGTTTTGTCTCAAGGTGCACATCAGTAAGGTTTTTTCTTCTAAGCCATGCTTATAAAAGCTACTTCAATTCTATTTTAACTCACGTCCCAATCCTGAGCTTAATCCAAGCCCTGTCTGTGAAACCAGGCCTAAAAGTTATAAGGAATGATGAACAGTTCCATTATATTTTGTATAGATTAAAAAAAAAAAAAAAAAAAAAATTAGACAACCAAGTGTTATGCATTCACATGCTTAGGACTTCAACAGGAACACAGAACAGTGTTTCCCAGCATGGAACAGAATTATACAGTATGTAAACCTGAACATAGATACAGTTCTTAAAGAAGAATCAATAAGTTAATGGATATCAGACAATCTCCTGAAAGACTAAACTCACAAAAAATATATGGTTAGTGTTGCATGCTATCTTCTATAATTCAGTCAAACAACATTTGTTTATATTATTCAGTAGACTCTGTTAACACATTAACAAAGCGTTAATATTTAATGGTAGGTTAAGCGTTAAGCGTAATATTTGAAGTTAATGGTAGCCCCTAACATACTAACAGCAACAATTATAGTGATGTAACATTGTACACAAACTACGTTTCTACCACTAATTAGATTACATTGAATAATTAAACTAAAGTAGACAAGATTACACTGTGTTCACTAAGATAACAATTACAAAAATCAAACTTACAATGCAAAAAATATTCATTACTCGATCCCTAATTTCCGAATTTACCGCTCCATCAATCGCCGCCATTACTGAAGCATTTGGCTGCTGTTGTAGTTATATGTGATTGGTTAGTCCACATTTGGTCGATACTGATTGGCTGCACACCGAGTGGCAGGTCCTGCCTAACCCGGCTGCCGTAACTGCCTTCCGCTGTCAATGGCGCCACTTCCTGCTGCCAGCTGCGATTTTTATCTGAACCCTTGCTGGTGTAGCGGGAGTACAGGAGGAATGAATGGTGGAAAGTAGTAAATGGAAAAACCCCAGGTTTAAAACCGTAAGCAAACAAAAAAAAACAAAAGAGAGGAAAACAAGAAGAAAAAAGGAGTAAAGGAAAGGTAGAAAAACCCTTTTCCCTAAATAAGAAAAAAAGGGGAAATTTTGTGGTCGAAGTGATTTGTTTCTTTAAATGGCAAAAAAGGGTTAAGTTAATTTCTTACCTCGGGAGCAAGGAGAAGGAAACAAGGAATAAAAAAATTCCACTGAGAATACTTAAAATTAAAAAGGGTGAAGGGGAATATTTAAAAATGGCTTTAACGTGGTGGGAGTAACCAAAATTAAAATAAAATGGAGAATCTGGGGAACCAGCTTTAAAGGCAAAAAGCAAAAAAAAGAAAACAAGAGGTAAAAACAAAAATAAAATTTGGTTCTAAAACAAAGGGGATGTTTTAAACAAATAATTTGTTTCTTTTGGCAAGGGTGTTTTAAAAAAAGGGAAAAAAAAAATAAAGAAAGTAGGGAAGATTTGGGGGGTTTTAAAAAAAATAATTAAATTCCAAGTAAAAAGATTGGAAAATAATAATTTGGTTTTAAAATTAAAAGGGAAATTTATTTAAAAGGACAAATTTAAAAAAAAAATAAATCTTGTTAAAAGGGGTTAAAACCCAAAAATTTTTAAAGGGAAAAGGGAAGGATGAAAACAAAAAATGGGGTGGGGGGATTTTAAAAAATGATTAAACTTTATTTGGGGAGTTAAGAATATAATTGGGGATGTTTGAAAAAAAGAAATAATAAAATTTATTAAAATTTTGTTGGAAAATTTGAAAATATGGCGGAAACAAAAAAATTTGGGTGGAATTTTTAATGCACATAGAATTTTTGGTGTCTTGGGGATTTGGTTAAGAAATAATAATTAAATGGGTTGTTTGGAAAATATGGAGGAAAACAAAATAATTTGTATGTTTAAGGGTAGTTAAAAAAACTTTGAAGGGATTAGTAAATGGAGGGATTTAAAAAAAATGGGACATATTTTATTAAGGAGGGGTGATTAAAAGCATAAATTTTAGTAAGATGGAGATTTAATAAAATGGGGTTTAAAATTCTGGGGTTTTAAATATTGGGAAGTAGTGAAAAAATTATTTTGGGGAAAAAAAGGAAAAGAAAAAAAAAAAGAGGGAAAGCAGTTCCTTGGGGACAGATCAGTGTAGTGATGCTATACTTAGGGATAAAGCATTTAGAAAAAATTAAAAAGTCTTATTTATTTGAAGATTTTATTAAAATAAAAAGCACAACTGGTAAGAAGAATAAGAGGAGCTAAAAAAGACTGGAGATTTGTATACAATAGGGAGATGATATTGAAGTGGAGGAAGTTTGGGGATCAATTGGGAAAATGGGAGGAATTTATAGAAATCAGACATTTTGTTTTAAAAAATGATGAAGGAAGAATAGCCCTGACAGATAATGAAAACTGAAATGTTTAAAGTTTTTTGTTAAAGTCCAAGGAGATAATGTATCAAGGATTTAAAAGGGAAATCGAACAAAAATAAAATCCAGATCTAATGAAAAGAAGTCCTTTTTTGATCTTTGGGCCCGATTTTTCTATGTATGAATTAAAGATGGCACTAGGGAGGTTAAACATTCATCCCTGGAAAAAAGATATATGTTATGTAATGATTCAAATTTATGATAGATCTTTAAATATTTTTTAAATCTTTTTCAATAAGGTATGGAATGCAGGGAAGATTCCTTCTTCATGGAAGTATGGAATAATTGTTCCAGTTGCCCTGGAAAGGATAAATCAATCCAATTTTAAGGAATTGCTTTAACTTCTAATTTATTAAACTGATGGAAAAAATGATCTCTGGCTAAATTATATTGGAAATAAAGGTCTTATATCACCATATCAGAGGGGATTTAGGGCATGGAATACTATGGGACTGTTTAAAGTTTAGAAGGCAATTTGGGAAAGCTGGTAAATAAAAAGTTTTGGTAGGGTTTTTTTGATTTGAAAATATGATATGCTTTGGAAAGGGGACTTTAATTAAACTTAAATGCATGGGGTGGAGGGGAAAAACAATTATTTGGATTTCCTTTTTAGAAAGAACAATCAAGGGGATAGGAGTAGAGTATTCGAACTTACCATGAAATGGGAACCCAAAAGGAAGTGTAATGACCTAGTATTTTTTAATATTATGATTTGTATTTTAGTAATTTTAAGGGTGATATTGGAAGGGCAATTTCAGATGGCGGGCAATATGGAAAAGGGCGTAATTTGGTTTTTCCCAAAAGATTAAAAAAACTGTAGATAAAAATGGAGGTATGGGCAAATAATTGGAGTTTAGATTATCTGTTAAAACCGTTATATTTTACAAAGAAAAAAATACCAGAGGTTAAGTTAAGTTGTATAACCAGGAGCTGGGAAGTCTCAGTAGATAAATATCTGGTGTATGGATGGAACCATATTGACATTTCAAAACGCTAAAAAACATCAATAAATGTAAAACGGGTAAATATTTTAAGATGTTTATCTGGGATGAATGGGGAGCTTAATTGTCTTTGAAAATAATTTATTGACATTAATCAGACCAAGTTTGATTTGGAACATTATTTATGGATTTCAGCAAACTACTCTGAAAATGAAACAATGGAGTCAACTTTAAGAATATTTTTGGGCCGGGCTCCCCATTGCAGCCATGCAGGTAAGTTGGAAGCTCCTACACCTTGAGATATACAATAGAATGAATTTTGGATTAATTTAAAGGACATAAAGAATGTCATCCATAAAGGGGTGATTGAAGAATGCGGGGAAATGGTAAAAATATCAAGCTTTGGGTGGATTGCTGGAGGGAAGCAGGGTGTTGGTTTGCTGATTGTGAATTTGGTCCTACTGTGATGTATCCAGAATTCCACCATGGTTGTTTCCTACCTTTGTGATTTTCAGATCAAATAAAATGAAGAAAATGAGAAAGCACCCCAAGAACATTAACAGTATTTGGATCAGTTTATTCATCATGGTTACATATATACACCCATGGTTCAAAGGAACCTATCTCTGGTAGAACTGCTGCTGCGGTAACATTCCAAATAAAATTGGAAAAGAATAACTGATCATGTATCCGCTATCAATGGTTTTCTATGGTGGTAGCCCTTTGGGTGGGAGGTAAAAAAAACTTAGTTGTAATCTGGTTTACGGCATTAGCTAGTCTTGCAATGGTTAAAATCATCAAGGAAGACAAATTATGAGATTCTTCAAGTTTTTAAGGAAGTGGTAAAATTTTTGGGTTCCTGCTCATGTGGGAGTGGGAGGCTAATGGTGGTTGATAAGCTTGCAACAATTTTAAAAAATACGAAATGATATTAAGTGACTCAGCAAAAGAAGTTAAAGGGAAAATAAAAGAATTCAGAATAACAAATGGCAAGAGGAATGGAACTGTATAACAAGGGCGGTTTATGTATAATATTCAACAGAAAGTAAATGGAAATGGAAGAAATGTTTTTTAAGAACAGGAAAGAAGATACAATTATTTCGACCAATGGGCATCTGAAAATATTCATTGTTTAAAAATGGAAAACTAATGGTAAAGTATTTTGTAATCACCAAACTATAGAACATGTATTAATGGAATGTAAAAAATATGGAAAAGAAAGGTTAAAACTCATTAAAAGTTAAAACATGGGTGTTAATCATTCAATATGATGTCAAGAACAGGAAAAAGAAAGAATATATGGTGCATTATAAAATACATTAAAAAATAGGGAATAAATTATAGAATCTAATATATAAGTTTTTTTGTCATCCTATATGCTTCCCTCGTCCAGTGGTGGGAAAATGCACCCAAAAGTTGGTTTCCATCCATAAAAAAGTTAGTAGAAGAAGAAGAAGAGGAAGGAGGAAAATGGGGGTGGGCCCGCGAAACGGAAACTGACTCCGGTCAGGTGGATGGAACCAGGGGGAAGGAAGTCGACCGGAGTTAAGTGGAGGCCCCATCTTAACAGAACCCTTAAAATCCCATTGACTCCATTCATTTTTTCCCACTTTGACAAAAATTTTCCTGACTTTAAAGACCCATTTGTCCATTATTTATTTCTAAAGATAACGACAATGTTGGGTCCATTACCTTCTATTTACATTATGGCCCAAAAACAGTTTTGTAAAATAGGTAACTTCATAAAACTGACCTTATCCAGTAGAGAAATTCCTTAAGACGGGAGGGGCTTCCGGCAACGGGGACCCAAGAGATATGTCTGGGCTTACATTTTAAAATACAACAAAATAATTAATCAGAAATTACCCTCTCCTCCGAAAAACTCCCGCTCAACCGGCTCCAAGTCGATGGCGTTTGCAACAACTACTAGAAGATTTACATCTGTCAGACAGGTTTGGCGCATCAACTTAGTTTGAGTCTGCGTCAGAAACGGGAAGTGCCAAAAAATCCTAAAATGGGCCAACTTGAATTGGTTCCATTGGGGCCTGTGTCCATTTTTTTTACTTCTAATGGCAACACTGGGCTGGGAATGGTGGAGATGGAGGGAAGGAAGGGCGGTAAGTGAGACAGGAGGGGGGGAGCATTGGAGGTTGGAAGACAGCGGGTAAAAGAAGGTGGAATATTAATAAAAAGTAAAAAAGAAAAAATAAACAACTGATTGTGGTGAAAGGCATCTTTAAAGTATGGGGAACAATATGGATTTGTTAAGTTGGGGCAAGAAGGTCCACCCAGGGGGAACGATTAACACAAAGGTCTAATTTGGAGGTGGGGCAAAAATTTAAGAAATGGACAACCCGGTGTTTTGTAAAATGAAAGACAATAAAAAAAACAGTTAAGATGAGTAAAATTCAAACCAATGTTAAACTAAGAAAAAGTTTCAGAAATTTAAGGCATTCCGGTAAAGAACGGGCTATAATAGCAAACATTAACAGGCAAAGTATGTGAAGCTAAAGACTTAAAACTAAGAGATTTGGGAATTTGACACATCAGTTATCTTCGTTTGAAGGAGAAACATTACCAGATAAGGTTTTTGTTGGTTTTATATTGGGAAAGTTTACATCCCTCCTGATGTTATAAATTCAACTTTGGGCATAAAGCGTATGTAAAGGGAAAAGAGGTGTAGTAAGGTGGGGAGACCAGGTATGATAATGTACAAAGTTTAATCAATGCTGCAATTGTGGAGGGGACACAGGCAGCAAAGGGTTTTAAAATTTAGTAAAAGAGCCAAAGAGGTCAAAAGAATTAAGGTAACGAAGGCATTAGCTACCTGGGTAAAAATGGTCCCCAAAATGTAATACCAAAACTAAAATAGGGGCATTGGAAATGACATAATAAATGAAGAGGATGAAGAAAAAGGAAAGACAATTTAGTTGTCAAAAAACAATTTGTGATTTTAGGAAGTTATCAACTTTTTCTGCCGAAAACAATCTCGAAGGGTTAAAATTATTGTGAAAGCAGTGAAAAATATTTGGGGAAAAAGGAATGGGGGAAACAGTTAGGGATAACAAGACAGACACTCAGTCTACCCAACTGTTGGTATAGACTAAATGGTGGTAAATGTAGGCATACTACAAGGAATCTAGAAAGTTTAATAGCTAACCAAGAATTTAAAAATAGTAGATGAGTTAAAAAGAGAAAAAAATATAATATGTGTTCAAGAAACATGGTTGAAATGAGTTAGATTTTATTATTAAGGGATATTCAGCAATAAGGAGAGATAGAAAATGGTAGGGGGGAGGATTAGTAACTTTTTAACAAAATGGTTTAAGCTATGAAATTATAAAAGTAAATGATAAAATAATCAATTTCATAAGGATTGGACAAGAAAGGTTCTATAGATGAATAAATTTTATTTCCTTTTGGGAAAATGAGGGAAGTATTTTGGAAAAAGGGATCACCACCGGGAGGGAAATATGGTGTGATTTTAAGCACCAAATACATTTGGGAAGAACAGTAAGAACGGTTTAGTTTAGAAGATAATTGATGATAAATGCTTGGTATGTCTTAACAATGGTGGGGAACCCGGTTTAACAGCATAAACAATACAAATCATACGATTTTTTGTATCCAGTAATAGCGGTATTGCGGGGGGGTGAAACCAATGGGTGGGATCATTTCCCTATTCTAATTAAAGTTGGATCAGGGGCGGCAAGAAAGGACAAAAAATATTCCAAGGTGGAAAATAAAAGGGGGAACAGTTTCAGATCATTTGTGCAGTAAAATGTCTTAAACTTAAAAATGAATAAAAAAATAGGAATAAATGAGTTTAATAGTGTATTGTAAATGAAATAATAGTACGAGGAAACAATACCCAAAAAGAAAGGAAATAGGAAAGGTAAGAATTAATGGTGGAATGATAGGTAGTAAAAAGAAAGCAAGAAACAAACTTTTAAATATGTTAAAAATATCATTTGGATCTTTTATAAATATAAAAAAAGCAGGCAGTAGTTAGGAAAACAGTTAAGAAAAAAACCAAATTTTCTGGAGGGAATTTGTAATGATATAGGAAGGATGTGAAGTTATCTGATATTTGGGGAATGATAAGGAGGATGGGGAGGAGTTAGAAGGAATTATAATTACCTGTATTAAATATTGGGGATAAAAAGTTCAATTTAGAAAAAGCTGAAGTTTTAAACTAAAACATTTAGGAAAGTCATAGTTCTAGAACCCACTAAGGAAGCACAAGGAATAGAAGGAAAGTGTTAGAAAGTTTCCCAGATATTTTAAAAAAAGAAAGGACATTCAAACCATTAGATGTACCGTTAAATATGTTTGAGTTGAAAAAAAGCAGTCCCAATCAAAACAGACGTCAGGGAAAAACATGGTATTTCAAAATGGTAAAATATGACAGATGAGACACTAGAAATAGTACTAAAATTTTTTTAATAAAATTTGGGAAATGGATCAACTTCCATCAGTGTGGAAACAATCAATTATAACCTATTTTAAAGCCAGGGAAAAACCCTCCTGACCCGCTAGTTATAGACCAATTGCCTTAACATGAGTTGTGTAAAAATAATGGAAAGATTAATTACAGATAGATTGACCCATTATTTAGAAAGCAATGACCTTTTTTCCCCATATCAGAGTGGGTTTTGTAAGGCAAAGGCAATGGATTCTTTTATGTTTAGAATCCGGGGGAAAGCACAGACTAATGGAGGTGGTAAAAGTTTTTTGATGTAAGAAAGCATATGTTTTTGGAAAGAAGGGTTTTAATTAAATTACACGAAAGGGGTGGTGGTGAGTATACAATTGGATTTTGGTTTTTTGTTTTAGGAATATTCAGGTAAGGTAGGGCGGGAATTTCAGGGTATATACATAAGGAACCCCGGTGTGTATTAGCCCATTATTATTCAAATTATGATTAGATATATTCTCAAATATTGACCAGAAAATTGGAAAATCCCCTAATCTGATGTGGACATTATGGTTTAGAGGGAATGAATCTTATGTTAAAGCAAAATGCAAGAGGATGGAAGTGGAAAATGGAAAATAAAAGGGGTTTAGATTATCATGTCAAAAACAAAGTCTTTGTTTTTCAAAAGCATAAGATCACACCTGTATCCAAATTTGTACAGGGCGCCCTTGACAAATGAAGATTAATAGGTTTTTGGGATGTGGTTTTAAAACCGGGGTTTTTGGAAAAAAATGGTTAATAAATGTAAAAAAGATTGTTAATATCCCAGCTGTTTATCAGGACAACATGGGGACAAGCAGGGCATCTTTAAAAAATATATTGGGCATAATGAGGTCTGTCTTTGATTATGGGTGTAACATATATTTCCAGAAGTCTAAAATCAAAACATTGGGCGCATGCAAGCTCAGGCTCTGGGATATGGTGGATCTTTTAAAAACATCCCGTCTTTATGCAAGTGGGAAATGGGTGAGATCCTTTGAGGTCAGAAGGGTACAACTGATGTTAATACTGGATTTGTGAAGGGACGTTGATAGCCATCCACTAAACTATCTTAAAAGTTCTGGGGGAAAGGAAAGTCCAATTACAAAAGTTTTTGGGTATTTCCGTCGCTGAGAATATTGGGCATAAATTACAGTACTGTTCCACGGTTTCAGTCCCTCCATTCCAAGGTTTTTCCCTATACCAGAGTAATTTAGGATTTAAGGAAATAAAAAAGTGTCAAGGAAAGATGAGGGATATTGTTAAATATTATCTGGATATGATTTCTCTGACTATACATTCTATTTACAGATGGTTCTAAGGATCCAAAGACAGGACAGCTGGGTCAGCAGTATATATTCCAAAGAATGGGGTTTATGTCGGGAAAAGAATAAAGATAATTTATCAGTATATACAACAGAGCTGGTTGCAATTTTTTGTCCTTGGAATGGGTAGAGGGAAATGAGTTAAATAACCAGTGATTATATTGTAGTTATTCAGCTTTTAAAGAAAACTGGGAAATCTATAAAAGGGTATAATTCCTTAAAATTTGTATGGTTTTGCATAAGAAAATCAAAGGATTTAAAATCAGGTTTCCTTTCCTGCACATGTTGGAGTGAAAGGGAATGGGAGGTTGATAAACTTGCAAAACAAACACTGAAACACAATAGAATATTACAAGTTCCATATATAAATCTGAATAAAAACATTAAAACATCAAATCAAAATGGCGGGGTATTGGGTGGATCAAGATGGGAAATTTATATAATATACAACCAAAGTGGGTATGGAAGGACAGGTGCAGGGTAGAAGAGAAGAAAGTATAATTAACGGTTAAGAATAGGACACACTGGGCTCAATTCTTCATTGAAGATAATAGGGAAAATCCAACAGGGAACTGTATTGCAGTCATTTAGAAACTTAGAGCATATTTTATTTCAGTGCAAAAGTACAAAAGAAAGAAAAAACTTTTTCAGTCTCTCAAGTGTCAATCAGAATAAACAAAAGGTTTATTAGGGAAAGCATCGTAACATTCATCAATTTGTTATTAAGTTTCTTAGAGACACAGACTTAGCCGAGGTTTTTTTTTTTTTTTTTTTTTTTAAGATCAATATCTCCTGATTCACACTCCAAGTCGGTGGCGGTAATGCAAGTTAAGTTTTTCCCAACCCCATAAAAAAAAAAAAAAAAAAGAAGAAGGAGAAGAGAAGAGGAAGAAGGAAGGAAGAAGGAGAAAACTTAGACATTGAAGTTGTTTTAACTAAATTTTAGATTACTTTAAACGGCTTAAGGCTTTTTGTTTTTTATGCTCAAACGATTTAAAATAAATAGATCGGTTGGTTTTTGTTTTAAAGGGAAATTTAGTTTTGTCGTCAATTTGTAAACCTGGTTTCTCTTTCTCAACTTAAGTAAGATTTTTCTCATCCCTCATCGAGACAACACCATCTTCAATCCGGACTGCGAAAGGTTAGTCCCGTGTTGGTTAAAGGCTGTGTGTTTTGGGGCAAATGTCAATTTCGATAAATTTTGATCTGCGATCATGACGCACTTTAAACGGAAACTGAAAGTGCGTGGGGCGAACTATAAACAAAAAGGTCTTTAATTGTATCAACTAAAAAAAATTAGTTAAAAAAATAACTAAACAAATGTTATTATTATTTTATTTTATTTTTTTAAACTTTGTGGTGAAACATAGACCAC